>AUXH01000169.1:0-32593 GCA_000482145.1 Strigomonas culicis
GCGGCCGCAGCGCCGCGGCGAGCTGCCGCCGCAGCTGCTCTCGCGTCGGCGGCGCGTCCGCCGCGGCCGCGCCCCACCCGTAGGCCGTGGGCACCGGCTGCAGCGCCGCGCACGCCCGCACGTGCGCCGCGACTGCCGGCACCGCAGCGGCGGCGGCGGTCAGCGCCTGCTGCGCGCGCTGCGCCGTGCGCGCGGACGCCCAGGCGGTGCCGGCGAGGAAGAGCGCCGTCTGCGCGGCGGGGCTGTCGCGCGCCCGCCGCAGCTCCGCCTCCACCACGCGGCTGTGCACCGCACGCGGGCACTCCGCCGAGCGCGCCAGGCGGTCGAGCGTCTCCGCGACGAGGGCCGTGTCGGCCGCGCCGTGCTCCACCGCCGCGAGGAGGGCGAGCGCCGACTGCCAGTGGTGCGCCGCCGCCGCCGCCGCGAGCCGCAGGCAGGCCTCCCGCGTCGCCGCCGACGCGTTGACGTCCGCGCCGCGCAGCGCCATGAGGCCGCGCGCCCAACGGCCGCTCTTCGCGCACTCGACGACAAAGGTCGCCACCGCAGACATGGAGATACTAACACTCTGAAAGAGTGAGAGAGAAAGAGAGGGAGAGAGAGATCCATCTCACAGGCGTTCTTTGATGGAAAGAAGCGGAGAAGCGGCTACGAACAAAGAGGGAAATCACAAGATCACAACAGCAAAAAGAAAAGAAAAAGGTGATGGAGACCCTTCATGGAGTGGAGCAACAATCGCTATCGGTGATTTAAAACAAAGAAAAAAAAACCGAAAGAATCGAAAAACGGTTCATGGATAATAATAGCAAAAAGCGCCGACTAGCCGTCGCTGAGGCCGAGGGCCTCCATCAGGCGCCCGGCGATGACGTCCATCTCGCGCAGGGTGGGGCTGTCCGCGGCCGCCAGCTGCTGCTGCGCCGTGTACTCGGACAGCGCGAGCCCTTCCTCGCACGACCGCATCAGGCGCGGGTCCAGCGGCACGCAGCCCCACAGCGGCACGCCGAACTCGCGGCTCAGCCGCGCGCCGGCGCCCTCCGGCCGCCCCTCCGGCCCCGCCTCCTTCGGGAAGATGTTCGACTCGCCGTGGCAGTTGGGGCAGACAAAGCCGCTCATGTTTTCCACGAGGCCCAGCACCGGCAGCTTCGCCTTGGCGCAGAAGTTGACCTCGCGCCGCACGTCCGCCTCGGCGACGCGCTGCGGCGTCGTGACGAGCACGGCGCCGTCGATGCCGCCCTCCGTCTCGCGCAGCAGGGAGCACGCCGTGATGTGCTCGTCGGAGGTGCCCGGCGGCGTGTCCATCAGCAGCACGTCGACGTCGCCCCACATGACGTCGCGGAAGAAGAGCTTGATGACGCCGTTCTTGCGCGCGCCGCGGAAGAGCACGCCCTCGTTCTTGTCATCCAGTAGGTAGTGCATCGACATCACGGTGATGTTCTCGTCCACGGCGACCGGCTCGATGCCGCTCGCGCTCGGGTGCGCGTCCTCCCCGCGCACCCCGGTGAGGCGCGGCAGCGACGGGCCGCAGATGTCCAAGTCCACGAGGCCCACCGTCACGCCGCGCGCCCCGAGGGCGAAGGCCAGCTCCTTCGTCATGGTGCTCTTGCCGACGCCGCCCTTGCCGCTGATCACCATCACCTTGTGCCGCACGCCCTCCAGCCGCTTTCGGATGAGCGGCAGGTCGGGGTCCGGCCCCTTGGGCGCGGCGGCGCAGATCGCCGCGTTGGGGCAGCCCTGGCAGGAGGGCGCGATGCCGGCCTGCTCACTCGTCGGGCCGACACACTCCGCGTTCGCGTTCTCCATGGTAAAACAGAAAAGCGGTTAGAAATATGTGTGTATGTATAGTTATTTAGTAATATATATAAATGTTACCAGTATTCAATGTGAGCGTATTATTGCTTCTCCTTCTTTCAAACTATTTCTTTTGTTTTCATGGTGGAGGGCGAGAGAGAGGGAAAAAAGAAAAGAGGTGCCATGCATCCAGAACAACATTTGTGTTTTATGCGGAAGGATATAGTGTGGTTGATGGACAATGGAGCAGAATATAAAGGGAAATGTAAACAAAAATAATACTATAAGCACGTAAGAAGTAAAGCGGGTACACACGCAACCGCCACTCGATCGCATAAGGAACAGGTATCCACTCTCTTTCGTTATTTCCTTTTTTTTTTTTTGAGCATGGTATTGGAGCGTCTTGTGGCCAACAGGCGCCACTACGCCTTCTTCACCAAGAACTCGCTGAGCATACGTTGCAGCAGGTGCGGGTCCGTCTTGACGCCCTCGCCGAGCATCGCGTAGTCGCTCGCGTCGCTGAGGAGGTCCGTCTTGGCGTCCGGGCACGCGACGACGGACACCTTCGCCTCGTGGATCAGCTTCTTCAGGTGGTGGAAGACGTTGAGCCCGGCGGCGCCCCACAGGTGCTGCGGGGTGCTGGTGTAGATCTGCCGCACGAGGTCTGTGATGCACAGCGCCCGGTCCGCCCGCGCGAGCGCCGCGAGGATCTGGTCCTCGCGCTGCTGGCGGTGCGCGATGATCTCGCGCACGCGCTGCACACCGTCCGCGACGACGGGCCCGTGCGCGGGGTAGAGCAGGGCGGGCCCCAGCGCCACCATCCGGTCCAGCGTGCGCATGTAGTCGTGGTAGCAGGAGAAGGTGGACGTGCCGACGCCCAGGATGTTGTCGCTCGTGAAGAGGGCCTGCTCCTCCTCCAGGAAAGCGCAGACCATGTCGTCCGTGTGGCCGGGCAGGGCGAGCAGCCGCAGCGTCGCGCCCTCCACCGCAAGGACGGCCGGCGGCAGCTCGCTCTGCGCGTCGACCGGCACCGGGTTGAACTGCGACGGCTGCTTCATGACCCGCACCTGCGGGTTCAGCGCGCGGACGGCGTCGACGCCGCCGACGTGGTCGGGGTGCCAGTGCGTGAGCAGCAGCTGCGAGATGGTCACGGGCGCCCCGAGCTCCGCGCCGGCCCGCGCCAGCGTCTCGCGGAGCAGGTCCCCGTAGCCCTTCATCCCCTCGCCGGAGTCAATCAGGACGCGCTCCGCGCCGGTGCCGACGAGGTACGTGTTGCTGCCCTGCAGCGTCATCATGCTCGGGTTGAGGCCAAGAATGCGAAACACGCGGGAGGAGAGCCGCGTAATCGGAGGGATCGCCTCCAGCACAGGCATGGTCATTTTTTCTTCGAGCGCCGGTGCGGCAATGCTAATGAGAACAATGTGAAATACTGCCGAACAAAGAAACGTGGAGAGGAGAGAACAGTGTGGAATAGCTACATAGCAGAAAAGGGAAACTGAATAAGTAGAGAGGGAAGCGAATGGAAAGACCAATCAAAACAAATCAAAAAGAAAAAAGATGGCTTGTTTATGAAAAACAGAGAGGGGAGAAAAGAGATCCCTGCCTCTCTTCCTTCTATCGCTCTCTCGCTCTCTATGTATCTGTCGGTAGCGTGCCTACCGGATGCGCCTGCAGCGCTCAAACAGTCTGCTCCACCGGCGGCACGATGGTGGCCGCCTCTGCCGCCGCCTGCTGCCGCCGCAGGCGCGGGTGCGGCTGGATGTGCCCCACATGCGCGTCGATCTGCGCGATGGTGTTGCGGTAGGCGCGCTGCGTGTTGAGCACGGCCGGCGTGTAGTTGCTCTCGTCCTGCGGTACGTGCAGCAGCGGCGCGTCCTCGAAGAGCCATCCGGTGCACGGCATCGCGTCCACCGGGATGGTGGTGCTGAGCGGCAGCGTGCGGCCGCACAGGATGCTGGTCTCGTACGCCCACAGCTTCGCCACGTTGCGGATCGTGTAGCCGCCGCCGCCGACGGCGAGCAGCGGCAGGCGGAGCTGTCGCACAAGCTCCACGCACCGGCCGTGGCCCCAGGAGGAGAGGTTGAACAGCCCGAGGCGGTCCTCCGCGAGGGAGTCCGCGCCGAGCTGCAGCACCACCGCGTCCGGCGCGAAGTGCGCCACCACCTTCGACAGCGCCTCCGTGAAGATGGAGATGTAGAAGAAGTCGTTGATGCCGTCCCACAGGCTCAGGTTCATCGTGTAGTGGCGGCCGCGCCCGACGCCGATGTCGGACGGGGCGCCCGTGCCGGGGAAGAAGCTCTCGCCGAACTTGTGCAGCGACAGCGTGAAGACGCGGTCGCTCTGGCAGAAGGCCTCGTCGACGCCGTCGCCGTGGTGCATGTCGAGGTCAATGTACAGCACCCGCTCGTGGCACTTGAGCAGCTCGATGATGCCGAGGACAATGTCGTTCACATAGCAGAAGCCGCTGCACTCGCCGCACTTGGCGTGGTGCATGCCGCCGCCCCAGTGCATCGCGATATCGACCCTGCCGCTGTTGAGCAGCACGGCGCCCATGATGGTGCCGCTCGCCGTCGCAACGGAGTGCTCGATGATGCCCTCCACCGGCGGGCAGTCGCCCGAGTAGAAGACCTTCGACGTCTCGGGGTTCCACATCCAGCTCTCCGTGTTGTGCACCCCCAGGTTGGCGACGAGGGTGTCCGCGTGGTACGCCTCGAGGGCCTCGACCTCCACCAGCGGCGGGACCACCGTCCGGCACAGCGCGTCCAGGCGGAGGGCGCGCACGAGCTCCATCGTGGCCAGCATGCGGTAGGGTTTCATCGCATGCTGCGGCAGCAGCGCCGCCAGGTTGCAGTCCGACGCATATCCGGACGTGTCCAGCAGCGCTATGCGCGAACTATCGATCGGGGCGCCGTCCTCTTCCTTTTTAAGAGGCATCTAGGACGGCTGGAAATGAAGAGAAAGAGAAAAAAAGAACCGCTTGTCATGAAGGACAGAAAAGGAAAAGAAAGAAAAGGGGAAAAAGGGGTATTCCATAAAGAAAGTAAAAAAGTCGATTGACAGGCACACGGAGCATCAACATAACATCCGTTACTCTCTTTTGTGCTATATACATATATATATAGATCCATAGATATGTGTTACGTACAAGGTGTGTGATCAAATACAGCTCTGTTGCCTCATTTTATATCGCCTTTTCATTGCACGCCCTTTTCCTTCTCTGGTCCTCCTCCAGACTATACGCTGTCCATGTCCCAGCGATAGCCGAAGTCACGGAAGACGACCCTGCCGCCCCGCACGACCAGCGACTCCTTCACCCGTTTTTGGAAAAAGGAGGACGCGTACGGGCCGATGAACGGCAGGCCCGACACGAAGGTCCCCTCTAACAGGTGTACGTAGCCCTCACGCATAAACGTGTGTGCGGTCACGGGCTCGAGCTGGGAGGTCCACGTGATGCGCAGCTTCGCGCGCTCGTTCCCCATCACCGCGCACGCCGCGTGCGCGCCCCGTGCGACGCCCCACAAGCTGCTGAAGTGCACGTAGCGGTCCATCAGACTCACAAACTCCTTCATCTCACCGTCGTCCTCCGCGAGGCAGAACTGATCGGCGGTCTCCTTGTTTGCGCGCAGCGTGCCGTCCGTGTCGTCGACGAAAAAGCGCAGCTTGCGGTAGCTGTAGGACATACTGAAAGCTAAAAAGGACCTCTACTGTAGTTTGGAATCAGTTGCGCTCCTCGCAACCCTTTGTGCGTTATGTTTCCACTAAGCGAAGAAAAGAAAGACAGAAAAGAGATTAAAAAAGATGTAGAGGATCGTCCCACCCTTCCTATCTCTCACATATATGATACTTGCAGAAAGCACAGCGGTCACAAAAAAAAAAAAGAAGAAGCAAAAGAAGAGTTTCGGTGTTGTCGTTTTTTTTTTATTATTATTCACGTTCAGTTCAGCAAACAGCAACACCATCTCAACTCGTCGTGGTAGCGGCATCGCAACTCTCCCGCAGGGCCGTGAGAAAGTGGTCGGTCACGGGCGCCGGCGCAACGGGCGGCCACTCCATCTCCCCCGCAGGGTCTCGCGGCACGCCGCGGCCGCCGCTCAGGTCCTCGTCGAAGTATTCGCCCTCGTCGTCGAGCACGACGTGGCCGCTCTGCGTGGGCGGCGGCGCGGCGGCGGCGGACATGGTCAGCGGGACAGGGGAAGCTAAGTGTAAGAAACAAAAGAGAAACGGATGCTAATGAATGAAAGAAGAGAAAAGGAGAGCGATAATGTTTTTTTTTTTTTTGAGAAGAGAGTATGTGTGTCTTTGTGTCGGTGTTGACACAGCCGATATATGAATCACAGGTTTGTCATATATTCTTTTTCTCGCACGCTCTGCGTACTTATATAGAACTAAAAGGAGAAATCATGTACGGAAATACACGTCAGACAGACACCAAAGTACAACGAGCACAACAACAGAACAAAAGTGAGCTAAAGAACAAAAAAAAGGTAATAAAAACAGAATTTAAGCTTATTAGTCATGTTCATATACGCTCTAAAAGAAAGTAAAAAGGGGGAAATAACAACTCAAATCCAACATGTGCATAACACTACCACAAAAAAAAAGGTATTAAAAGGGTTAAAAAAGACAGCCTCTACAAATATGCAAACCATGTGCCTCCCGTCACACATATATCTAACTAATGGAAAAGGTATAAAAAGAAGAAGAAAAGGACAACGGGAGACAAAGAACTGGACAGAACACCAAAGAGTTATAGAAAAGAAAACAATGAATAACAACGAGTGTAAGAAAGAAATTATATATACTATGTCAAAAGAGGAGAAACAAAACAACCAAAAAAAAAAGTGATGAAAGAAACTATAAAAAAAGCTTTAAATTAACGATGTACTATTCATTCATCTTCACTACAAAGTTGCTTTCTTGTCCATTGTCTTCTTCTTTTCATTTCAAATGAGTGAGCTTGTGTGTATGTGTGTCTTATTTGTTTTTGTAGTTGGTATCCGCAGTCCATCAGTTACACCCACACACAAACTCACAAACACTTACATATATATATCTATCTGTATGTAGGTGTGTGTGTGTCTTATTAGTATTACTTGCACTCCATACCCAAAATACATGGCGATTCATAATGAGGCAGACAATATAATAGTCATCAAGAAAAACGAAAAAAAAAAAAAGAGAACGCTCCATGCTCTTCCGGCATCTGTGCTACCGAGCATCCCTTTATTCTTTACACGGTAGCTTCTTCTTTTTTTTTTCCGTTGCTGTTTTTTTTTTCTTGTTTAGTTCAAACCCTCCACACGGCCGCACCGACGGACTACAACTTGCGCCGCGAGGAGATGACCACCGGTGCGCCGCGCTTCACGGCGGTAGAGGTCCCCGTGGCGGTCGATGTGGTGGCGGCCGTGCGCCGCTGCGTGCCGTTGCTGTCGAACGAAGAGGCGCTGGTAGACTGGGTGAACTTTTGCGGCGCGCGGCCACGCGCCGCGGCGTCGCTGTTGGTGACCGGCGACGACGTGCGCGACCGGCGCAGCGTGGTCGGGATGGCGGCGTCCTTCGGGTCCTCCTTCACGCTGGCCTTTTTCTTGGCCGTGCCGGGGGAGGCGGTGCGGGGGGAGGCCGTCTGGGGGGAGGCGGTGCGGCTGCCCTTCGCGCTGCTGCTGCGGTGCGCGGGCGAGATGGTCCGTATGGTGGAGGGCCCGTCGTTGCTGCTCAGCTTGGAGGAGCCCCACTCCGGCTTCGCCGTGGAGCGCGAGGGGGCGATGCCCTTGTAGCTAGAATTCGCGTTGCGCACCAGCGTGCCGGAGGCCGGCGGGGTCATCGTGTTGCTCGTGATGGACGACCGCCGGCTCCCGCGCGCGGAGTTGGTGCGGCGCGGCGAGCCGTTGACAGAGGGCGGCTTGACACCGGGAGAGAGCTTCCGCAGCGTCTTGGGCTTCTTGTTCCCCTGCATCGGCAGCGGCGACCCCTTGCGGATCTTGTTGCCGGACTTGAGGGCAAACTGGGTGCGCGGCGGGTGCGCGACCGGCGGCGCGAGGCGCGCGTAGTCCATCTTGGGCACCACCGCGGCCTCGGCGGCCTCCGCCGCGGGCGGCGGCGGCGGCGGGCGGCTGCTGGGCCGGTCGGCCGCCGCCATCCCGCCCGGGGCCCGCACCGACTCGGGGATGCTCGTCGGGGCCGCGCTCGACGGTCGGTCCGACGAAACGTTGGTGCTTCTAATGGCGACCGGCTTTATGACCTCCGGGGGGGCGGCAGGCGCGGCGGCAGGCAGCAGGGCGAGCTTCTGGCGACCCTTGGGGCACGCCTCCGGGTCGGACTCGAGGCGGTACGGGCAGGGCGAGGTGCTGCGACTGAGAATGCTGGGCGACCGCCGGCCGGACTTGAGCGCTACGGGGCCCTGCGACCCTACAAAGGAGGCCGCGGCCGCGTCGGTGCCGGCGGTCGGATCCACGTGGTGCACCGGCGTGATGGCCACCACCGGCGTCGTGCTGAAGGCCTCCACCTCGGGCCCCTTGCTCGTGTCCACGAAGGTGATGCGCCCCCGCTTCTTCTTCCCCGTCCGCGCGCCGACGTCCACCTTCGCGGTGCACTGCTTGTACAGCTCGTTCGCCTGCTGCTCCTCGAAGGCGAGGCCGTTGAGCAGCGTGTTGCGCAGCATCCACTGGTCGTTGTCTAGTCCGAAGTGGGCGTCGTCCACAGTGCGATCGAAGATGTCATTCTGCACCTCGTGCCGCTTGGCAAAGGTGCGCAGTTGGCGGAGGAAGTGCGGCTTAATGGCCACGTCCGGGTGCGCCATCTCTAGAAAGGACAAGGCATTCTCCAGCTTCCAGCCGTACTTGACCATGAAGTAGGCCGCAATCAGCGCCGGGCTGCGCGAGACCCCGTAGAAGCTGTGCACGAGCACACAGTTGCCCGTCGCAATCGCCTCGTCGATGAACGCCACCGTCCTATTAATGTTGTCGTCCGCCATGTCAAACAGCATGGTCGTACATACCGAGCCAATGTCTTTCCAGGGGAAGGAGAGGTACTTCAGCTCCGCGTCGCCTACGAAGTAGTCCGCTATCTCGCCGCCCGCGCAGTTGATGATGTGCGTGATCTTATTCATGCCGAGAAACTCTCGGTCCTCGGCGGCGGTCACATTGCCTGCAAAGATGCCATCTTTGATTCTTACAGCAATGAGTTCCTGCTCCTGCATTTACTATGGATTAAATCTAGTTTTTTTAAGTGACAGAGGTACGCAACAGCAAGAAGAATCTGTAATGGAAATATATATATATATGTATATGTATATATCTATATATACATATATGTATAGGAAACTAAAACTCACAGTATACTCAAGAAACTCAAATACAACAGGAAGTGACTAATAGAATGAATAAATGAATAAAAGAAATTCTGTATTAACTTACAAAAAAAAGGGGGAGAGGAAGTGGAGATAAGGAGTGAGAAGTATTCTTTACCGTTGTCAGTTTGTCTTCATCTTCAGAGAAGTACACATAAATAACTACGTGAGCATGAAAAAGAACAGGGGGAAAAAAAAAGCGAGGGAAAAGAAAAGAAAGAAAGAATTTTGTAAAAGTAATAAGAAAAACAATAACTCTAAGATGAATAAGTCTTTTCTTTTTTTTTATTATTATTTTTGTTCAAAATAGTATTAGCGAGTGGATATTAGTCTCTTATTGTTAGTAATTAATTAGTTTAGAATATATATTTTTGTTTGTTTTTTTTTTGTTTTTTGGTGTAAGGTAAGTTATATACTATAAGCACACAAGACGTGTTAAGTAGTATAAATACAAAAAAAGGGGGGAAGAAAGTGAGAAAGGAAAGAAACAAGAAAAGAAAAAGAAAGAGTAAAAACACAAAAAGCGGTTAAGACATGTGCACTATTAGTTTTTGGCTTTCTTTCCGTTTTCCTTCCCTTCCGTTGCGTGGCCCTTCTTCTTCTTGGTTTCCTGTGCCTCCTGTTCATCTTCCATCTCCGCCAGCTGTTTCGCCTTCTTCGGGTCGTCAACGGTTTCAGTCATGTAGAAGTAGTTGCCAACCGCCTTCTGCTCGCGGTCCTTCACGGAGTCTAGCTTGTTGATGCGCGGGCGGAAGTTGGTCGGGTCGCGACGGAAGGAGATGTTGAGGCTCTTGAGGAACTTGTTCATGCCCTCCAGCAGCGCACAGGGCGCGTTGGCGGTACAGTTCACGGCCGGCGTGCCGTCGTAGACGATGACGCGGTCAGCCAGGTAGGTGGCCATAATGAAGTCGTGCTCTACAATAAAGGCGGTGCGTTTGCTATGGAGGATGAAGCGCTTAATCACACGAGAGGCAATGATACGCTGGTCGGAGTCCAGGTACGCGCTGGGCTCATCGATGAGGTAAATGTTGGCGGGGGTGCCGAGCGCAATGCACAGACCCACACGCTGCAGCTGACCGCCCGACAAGTTCTGCACCTCCTGGTCCAGCAGCTCCTCGATCGTGAGCGGTTTGAGCACGTCCGTCTGGAACTGCGGGTGGGAGAACATGTCGTAGATCTTCGTCTGCAGCAGGTCGCGCACGGTCCCCTGGAACTTCGGCGCGATCTTCTGTGGCTTGTAGCTGATGGACAGCTGCGGCACCGTCACGCCGTTGTCCGGCTTGACGTGGCCGGCGAGCATGCGGATGAACGTCGTTTTGCCGCACCCGTTTTCACCTAGAAGCACAATAATCTCCGAGTCCGAGAAGCTGCCAGAGTTGATGCTCAGCGTAAACCCCCCGAGGTTCTTCGTCATGGCGGGGTAGTCGCTCACCGCGTGGCGCTTGCGGACGGTCTCCTCTACGTCGTCGGAGATGTGGAACGTCAGCCCTTCGTCGCGGAACCGCAGATTCTCGGTGGGCACGAAACCGTCTAAGAAGATGTTGATACCCTCCCGCACACCGTACGGCATCGTCACGATGCCATAAATGCCAGGCACGCCATATAGCACGCAGACAAAGTCGGACATGTAATCTACAACGGACAAGTCGTGCTCGACCACAATGACGTAGTTGGTCTCCGTCAGCATGGAGCGAATCACGGTGGCCGCCGTCAGCCTCTGGCGGACATCGAGGTAACTGGAAGGCTCATCGAACATGTAGACCGCAGCGTCCTGGACGCACAGGGCGGCAATGGTGAAGCGCTGGAGCTCACCGCCGGAGAGCTGCTCCAGAGAGCGCTCCGCCACGTTCCTCAGGTCCAGGGTGTCCATAAAGTGCTCCTTCATGTCGCGCTCATCGGCCTTCTTCAGCAGCTCGCCCACTACACCCTTCATCGTCTTGGGCACCTTATCCACGTACTGCGGCTTCAAGAGGACGCGAAGTTTGTCCTCTAACAGGTGCTGGAAGTAAGCCTGGTGCTCAGAGCCGCGGAAGTAGCGGAGCACTTCGTCCCACGTGGGCTCACTGTTATAACGCCCGAGGTTGGGCCTCACCTTCCCCTTGAGGACGGAAAGCGCGGTGGACTTACCAGTACCGTTGGCGCCGACAAGGCCGAGGACTTGGCCAGGACGGGGCAGGGGCAGGCGATGCAGCTTGAAGCTATTGGGGCCATACCGATGCACTGTATCCTTCTCAAGATTAGACGGGAGGTTGATGATGCGAATGGCATCATACGGGCACTTCTTCACGCACAAGCCGCAACCGATGCATAGCTCCTCCGAGAGCTTCGCAATGGTACTTTGGTGGTTGACTTCAATGCACAGCTTTCCCTGGAGCACAACCGGGCAGCACTTGTGGCACTCCAAAGAGCACTTCTTGGGCTTGCAGCGATCCGCATTCACGATGGCAATACGCGTGAGCTTTGACTGCTCCTCTGTATTTCGTTTAGGGGGCATGCTTCCAGTCTTTCGTTTGTTTTTGGTCTGAGTTTTTCCCTTTACTTTGGCTGATGAACAAAAAAGGGTGGAAGAAAAAAAAAAAGAAAGAGAGAGAGAGAGAGGAGGAGAAGGTCATAGCGCAAGGCACGTGGTTACTTCTGTTATTGTCACCTTTGCTGGTGCTGATGTAAATTGGACATCCCCAAAGAGTACAAAGAAGAAGTGATCGTGATGAATATGAAATAACAATGAAGAGAAATGCGCGAGAAAGTAAAACGAGTTTTAAAAGGGGAAGAAGAAAAAATGAACTAACAGGAATGAAAAGCAAATACAGGCTAGTGAAAATATGCGCCTCTTTAACTACTAGTATCAAGCAAGTTTCATTTGTGCGTTAAACTATTAAAAGTTAGTGAAGCATAAAGTGACGGGAAGGGATATGCTTTTCCACATCCAAGTCCAGTGCGTCAAATTCTTCGAGAGGTTCATCACCGATTGCTGCAACAATTTGCTTGGAGTAAAACTTCTTTGTGTCTTCCATCTCTTCTCCATCTTCATGTTCGTGTCCCGTAAACCTCTTAGTGCCTGGAGCGTGTCGCACGTGCCACCACGTGTACAGCAGCATGGCAAAGAGGAGGCACAAAAAGCAGCCCAGTGTAAACCGGTAATCCAATGTGGACCCGTAGACGTTCCACGAAGGGATAACCAACAGAAAAAACGTGTTGATCGGCTGACTGAGAAGATTGGCGACAGAGGCAAGAGTTGGAGAAATGCCATTCAAGTAGGCAAAAGCCACATGTCTGATCCAGAACCCGAAGACGTGTAGAAGCAAAAAGCCCGCTGTTCGCTTCGATGACCCTATCCAATCAAGAGAAGCCACGAAATTGCGCCATGATTCAGCGGCGGACGACGAGGATCCAAAGAAGGGTGAGAAGTCAACTGGAAAGTATCCAATTGTTAAAAAGAGCTGAATGAACGTTTCCACAGTGAGCATGATCATTCGCAGTGTAAATTCGTCGCACGCGCCTTCAAAGTCGTTGATAAACCGGCCTTGCAAGACGTTGTAAAGAGGAAATAGAACAGTGGCGAGCAAATAGATGATTGTCCAAGGAGCACTGAAGTAACTTTTTCCACTGTTCGTATCAAGCACCTGCGGCAGAAGGGCCAATACCACACCACCGCAAATGAGAGCAAGCACGACGAATAGCAGTGGGTGCAACCTCGTCTGACTGGAGGGAAAGATCACAAGAGCGAGAATGTAAGTCCACACTGGACCAGTAGCCACAAGCGCAGACTGAAGTACTTGTGGAACATGTGGGGTAGCGTACATACCAGTCAGTCCCGTCAAGGAATCAAAGGCACCGATCAGAACCAAGAGGAGAAGGCCACGTCTTGTACACCAGAAAAAGTAGCTCTGCATATGCTTCCGATAAAACTTGTCACGAGCAAGAATGCACGCCATCATGAAAAAGCATAACGCCAACCATATCAAAGACGGCACTGCAATTGATACGTAGTTATACTCAATATCCTCAGGGAACGACCAGAGAAAAAAGTTGGATCCGAAAAAAGTCATTACAGAACCTGCGTATATGATGAGAACGGAAAGAACACATGTAATGACACCCTTTTCGATCCAGTGGTGGATCACATTTTTAAAACTAAGCATGATGACTGTAACAATGAAAACAGGAAGAACAAAAGAACAAAGCAAAAATATGTCAAAATGAAGAGTAGACAGAGGGAAGAGCTGCACAATCGGTGTATCGAATGAACAAGTATAGCAAAAGTAACCACAAGTGATCTGCATGGTAAAGCAATGAAGGAGAAGAAGGAAAACATGTGTTTTATATCTAAGAATTGAAACGGAAAGGTAATCAGAAAAGAAAAGCAAAATATTTGAGGTAATAATGTATAGTATAAAAATGTGTACATACATGCTGCACGTACTGAGGTACATGAATAAGATCATATTCCAACAGAATTTGTGTCTGTGTGTTGTATAAGAGCACAAGCTGCAACATAGTAGACTTTTCCATTCTGGACATAGCCCACATGATCCAAGCGTAGCTTCAATAAGCGAATTTCCTTCTCCACCATCCTATCTCCCTTTTCTGACAATAAAGCATAGAAGATATCCTCGTCGATGGTTCCAGTACCTGTGGGGTCAAAGGGAACAAATGCTTCGTGCATAGTAGATAAACCCTTCGCGCGCTGCTCACTCGTAAGGAGCAAAGATGACGTTGTAAGCACTGTTTTTAGTATAAGAAAAAACTGTGGAAACTTGACGGGTTCTGTATCTTCAATATCGCATTCCTTATAAATACGTCTAATCTTCTCGTCTGTCAAAAAAGGTAAAAAGTGGAGTATTTTTGTCACTTCTTCTAAAGCAACGTAGCCATCACCACCTGTATCCAGCACACTAAACAACTCCTTCATCTCTGCAACCTTATTGTGCCCGGCGGACATTGAAAGTAAGCTTTCTTTTGTTTGATGGTTTGATTTGATCTTTGTTCACTTTTGAATCTTTATGTCGTTCGGAAAGGAGGGAAGGGGGATAGAGAGAGCGATACGAAGGGACAGGAATCTTCATGATAAGAAAAAACAACAGATAAATGAATGAGGAACTATATGTAGTAAAGTATGTAAAAACTAAATCGAAGTAATGTGGGGCATTCAAAGTGAAGAAAAAAAAAATAACAACGAAAAAAGGGAAGTACAAAGCATTATCATAGCTTGTGCTTTAAGTGACCTCTGAAAGGAAGCTGATCACGGATCTTTCCTTTTTGTCGGAGCTTCTTTTTGTCCATGATACTCTCTCACACATCTTCCTTGTCAGCAAATATTCATGAGATTTCCTTTTTTTTTTCTACGTCCACATATGTCGATAGAGTTCTTTATTTGTCCTGAAAGGGGACAGAGCCGTGTATTTGACTTGAGTTTGAATCCAAATTATTCGTCTCGGTGGGCGAGTCATATTGCGTGTTTGCGTAAACTGGGGCATTTACTGGAGGTGAGTAGTTTGCCTGAATGACATTTTGAGGAATTATGCCACCTCCGGCGCTGTTAACTGCAGCGGTCGATCCAAGGCGAATTCCATTCAGAGTACCAATCTTACTTATGAAATCATCTACACGCGTCTGAGGATCACCTCCTCGTCGTTGGAGTGCCGTCTGGACGGAGCGCGCGAAAGTGACAAGTGCCTGTGAGTCCTTGTTTCCAAGTGCGTTGAGTACTATCTGCATAGTATCAGAAACAGAGTTAAGCCTACCGCTGCAAAAGTCAGGCATCCTTGACTGTACGTATTCAAAAAAAGAAACACCTAGGCGATTGTTAACCACTTCACTCTTTTTATAGCTTAAGTATTCCTTTTTTAAATTTTCGCGAACATCTTTGTCATACTGAATATTAAAAAGCAAGTGCTGGGCTTGAATATAAGTACTGCCTACCCATAGTGGCATCTCAAGTCCATCAATACCGCGGTTGTACTGATGCAACATGATTTTACCAGTGTAATAAACAAGGACGCATCCAGTTAACAGCATAATCCAGTCAACACCACTTCGGCCTTGCTGTGGTACTGCAAAACTGAACCCCTGAGAACGTGCCGTTTCAACCGTGCCTCCTGTTGCAAATTGTCCATAGGGTGGATTCGTCATTTCTGGGATCGGCATTCCACGGTACGTTGCACTTATCTTGCGTCTTAGCTCTGCTTCTCGCTCATGTTCAAGAGGATCCGTCTGCAATAATAATTGTGGCGTCATCGAAAAGCATCTCATGGAAGACAATGAGACGCCGGATGCCAACGGCACCAGTCTGCTTCGAAGCATGTTGCGTCCTTTTCTTCGTTCGCTTGCGCTTATTATGTCGCTAAAAGGGGAAAAGCTCTCTCAAGCTGCGTTCCTCCGCTTATTTCACCGTGAACACTATTGGTAACTACACGATACAAAAGGAGTAAGGCGTAAATGAAATGAAAGAAAACAAACAACGAAAAGAAATAGAAAAAAGGAGTAAACAAAAGCAATCAATAAAAAGGGAATACATAGTGGAAACGAAAATGACTGGACACATATACTGGAGGTCAAGCAGTTCAAACATGTTGAGAACAGAAGCAGTTTGGTCCACATGAAAGAAAAAACTGTATAATATGTACTAACGCTCTTTGGGTTCCTTTCTCAGCAAGACGGGCGAAAAGAAACGCTTCCCATAATCACTGTTCGCTCCTTCCCAGAGAGCGAGAACAATCACTATCGAAAGCACCAAGCTTCCAATTGGTAGTAAAGTATCTGTGTTCAGAAACTGATAATCCATTTAGCAAACTTAAATTCTAACTAACGGAGTGAGGAAAAGACAACTATCAATAAAAAAAGAGCGGGAGAAACGGAAAGAAAAAAGCGAACTCCACAAGCGACGAGCAGAAATGAAAAGCACAAAACAGAAGGCCCCACCCCACGCACAAAAAGAAAAGCCATTCACCGGCAGCGGAAACGACAAATCAAACCCAGAAAAACGGTGTGGGCGGCGGCTTCCCCACGGGAGCCAACGCCCCCCACGGCGCCAAACAAAAAAGGAACGCGCCGCCCAGCGGAGGGGGGGGGGCACCAACAAAGAGAAACAAGGGGCCGCGGCCCCCGGCGCACAAAGGAAAAAAAAGGAGCGCGGAGCCCCCCCGCCCCACACAGATCCCCGCCCCGAGAGAGCGCACCACGAGCAAAGGCAGAACACACACAAAGCCTCTGCGATCCCCTCCCCATTCCTTGGGGCCCCCCTTGGTCTCGGCTATGCGTGCAAGCCACCGCCCCCCGCGCGCCCCCGCCGAGACCCGACGGGCGAGGGGCGGCCGGGGGAGCCGGGACGGGGCCCGGCAGGCGCGCGAGAAGAAAAAAAACAAAAGACACAGGCGATAACAAGCCAAGTTAACCGTTAAGGATTTTCTTCCTCTATGAACCCTCCGTCTGCTTGTCAAAAAGGTGGGTGCAAAAAAAAAAGGGATACGGCACCCAGGGTTCCCGAGTCATCACTGACCCCAGTACTAACTAGGCCTGTAGCTGCTTAACTTCACAAATCGGACGGGATATGGTGTACTCAGCTAAGTATGGTCGTATCCAAAAGCAGGTGAATGGAAGATGGTGGTCGAATCGAGCTTGCCCGACCCCTCGCCGGGGCGCAAGTATTCAAAAAAAGCGAATACCCGGGAGTGGGAGCCACCTCCTCGTGGTTCTCGGGACTTAGCCCTCCCCTTTGGGGGTGGGTGACTAAGAGCTTCCGGGGAGGTGGTCACGTTTGCGATCACCTCCCAACTCGATGTATATAGTTATTTTAATTCTTTTTTTTTATTTTTATTTTGTTTGTTTTGTTGTTGTTGGTTGTTGTTTTGTTTTGTTTCTTTCCGGCAATCAGTCGCTTCAGATTCAACAGCTTCTTTTTTACTTTTTTACACCATTTTTTCATTGTTTTAATTATTTTGCATTCCGGCGAACGTTTCTTTTAAACTCCGTATGGAAACCGCTTACCACTGAGATGAGCACGAGTGGGACTTACGGTCAGCACCCCGTATGGGGAAAGCACTAGGTGTTTTGGCAACATTACATCGGCTGCGGTCAACCGGACGGTGGTGCGTCGTGGCTAGGGAACCCGAGCCAATGACCCAACCCAGCACACCATCGAGTTACACGTGGTTACGTGTAGCATCACCTCACACAAGGACGTTTCGTGGCGGCGGGTGATGCTACACGAGTAACTGTCGATCGAATAACCGCCGGGGTCTTCCTCACGGGGCCAGTTGGTCGATAAATATCACATTTAAAAAAAAAAAGCGAATACAACAACGAATGACGTTACGCTTCATTTCTTTATTTTAAACCATTTTCCCGCTCCATCAGGCGCCTCGCCCCGTCGGCTGCACAAATCTTTCTGAATGAGCCACAAAAAGGGACATGTGAAAAACCAACAAGTGCCCCAAAAGGAACTTCAAGCCCATTAAACAATTCCGAAGAAGGGCTTACGCCACTGAACAATCACACCATGGCTGCACCCCCACCAGCCTCATGCATTATAAGCGGGGAATGGTTTGAAAAGGAAAAGAAGGAGGGGCACATAGAAAAGGGCACCGCACAAAACAGAGATCATAGTGAAAAAGAAGCAACATGTTTCACCCCGTAAGGGCGTGTCTAACACTGATACACTCGCAATCGATAAACATACAATGGACCAACCTTTACACTATCCTTGCTACAGCGTTTTACACTAATACTGGATAGTAAAACAAATTGTCGGAGCATGCCCCATTCCACGTGCGAGAAGTTAGTCCTCTATCTTTGAATTCTCCACGGCAGGGCACAAAGGATCGCGAGAGTTTTCTTCGAATTGTAAAAAGAACTTATCGTTAGAATGGTGAAAAGGCACCAGTGAAAGAACACCTTTTCTCAGTTATACGCCTCGCGATCAAGAACTTAGCGTTCTCCCCCAAATGACGCCCCCCCCCCCCAAAAAAAAAAGCCATTTTTTCACCACAGTACGAAAAAGAAGGGTCAAAACACATGAATTACAAACCAAGCAAATAAAAAACAATGCAGCAGCTGAACAACAATCAAAGTGATTGCTCCTCCGGCTTCTTGCGCCTTCTTTGGGGGCGGGGGCTGCCGATGGGGGCGGTCCGACCACGTCGCCCCACCCGCCCCGCCCACCCCCTCCCCCACCAACCAAAGGGGCGCGCACACGGAGAAAAGGATCACCCTCGTGAGCTGTGAATTGGCTATTGCTTTTTCCACCTTCCCCTTTTCTTTCGGAGCGAGGGCGGGGCTCCCCTCACCGTTGTGAAGTATAATGCGCATGGATAATTTTGGGGGCTGCTTTTTTAGTGTAGCTCGCGGAGAAAGTGGAATTGCAGAGTAGGCGAGGAGTGCAATGAGGAAGAAAACGATCAGTTCTCAAACCCCACGTGTGCATCATGATGAAGAGTTTGCTCATTCGCATGGTCCTCCCCCTGTCTACTTTAAAGTGTGTTCTTTCTTTCCTTAAAGAATTCGCCCCACCCACCCCCACGCCCTTCAACGACGGGATCCTTTGATTTTGAAGAGATAGAGGACCTCTTCCCCGCGCATCGCATGAGGCACTGATTAGCAAAACGTTTTATAGTAAACTCACTCTGGAAAACACAGGAAAAACAACAATTGGGTAGTTTAATACATCCCATCGCTTGTGATGTACCAATCATGAAAACACCCACGCGGAATGAAGTGTATTCCTCTCTCCTTAATTCTCATTTTGTTATAATACATAGAGCATCGCGTTGAGAAAGTAGAAAAAAGAGGCGAACAAGATATCTTCCCTGTCTCCTGGGTTGCATTTAGTGATTCCTTTTTCGCGGGGGCGCCTGCGCACCCGTTGACAACGCCCGCGGCGGATGACCAGCAGCCCGGCGGCTTCTTTGTATTATGGTGGGGGTGGGGGGGGATTTCTTTCGTAAATATCCCCGCCGCGTTCCTCTCCTTTTTTCCTGCGGGGCGTGGTGCGGTTTGGCTGTCGGGCGGGGAAAAAAGGGGGCGTCCCCGCACCAAAAGCGCGCGTGGACAAACAATGGACGGGCGGAAAACGGCGGCGGGGGTGTTCGTTTACACCGTGGATTAAGCAGGGGCGACGCGGCCTCGGGCAGGGTGTTACGACATTTTGGAATGGTTTTGTTCCTTTTTTTTTAAGACTCCCTCGTGTTGTGGAAATGGGTGCTGGTCGTGGCTCTTTCCGCGGCCCCGGGCCGTGGTGGACAAGGCCTCGTCATTTTGCTTTTGAGGAGGGGGCTCTTTTTTTTTTGGTTTTGGTCCTTTCGGTTCTTTTGCGAGGGGTGTCGGGTCGCGGGGGGCGGCCGGTACGCCGCCGCCCATTTTTGCGCGAGGGGCCATGGTCGTTGTTTTTTCGTGAGTTTGGTCGCGTGGTGTTGTTTGGTGGGGCGGTGGGCCGGCTGCGCTTTCTGGGGCGCGGGGCGGGGTGTCTCGAGGCCCCAGTCCCCCGACTTCGTTCGGGTGCGGTGGAGGGGACCCCCCGCGGCGCGCGCGATTCGCGGGGCGATCCGATCCCCCCCCGACTCTTGGCCGCTTTCGCTTTGTATGCTTTTTTTTTTTAAGCAGATTAAAGGCGACGATCGAGCGATTGCTGCATTTCTTCGCTGAGGTGTTTGTTAAACATAATTGTTTGAATTGTTTTTCTTTGTCTTTCGTATGGATTCAGGGTCTCTCACATGCGCATTTTCCTTCTGTTTATTGATTGTAACTGCGTGGGAACACGCTGGATTATTCCTTCGTTATTGCTCCTGCTCTCTCTTTTTTTTTTAGTGTTTATTTTAGTTTTTTTGTTCTCATCGGAATTGAGTGTATTCCAATTCTACTTTTCAATAATAGTGAACTATTCAACGATGCTGAAAATAACAAAGGCACATTTTAAGTCTCAGACAAGCTCTCTCGAGCTTATTAAAGAGGAAGTTCAGAATGCAAGTGAGGTGCATGATGCTCGCACGCTCATTCCTCTTCTTCAGTATGGTATTCGCTATTTGAGCCAGCATTATCCCCCTGTTAAAAATGAATCTGACCTGGAGAATTTGCCGACAATGTTGGTGCGAGGCAACGAAGTTGGGTTTTCTCCCCTGTTTGACCCTGCCTTGGTGGATGCTTGCTGTAAGAGAGGTATTTTTCCACTTGCACTCGAGATTGGTGATGATTGCTTCGTGTTCGGGCCTAAAATTCACAGGCATCGAAGTATTTGTGCACTGGTTGATTCAGAAAAAGAGAAGCAGCTCATTAAGGACTTTCCTCGAGGTTCTGACGGGGATGGTGTTTTCGATGTAAGGAAATTAGAAGTTTCCAAGAAAATGTGTCGACCACCCAATGAGGCTAACAAAACAGCATGTTTTAGTGTATTCATTAACCGAAAGGAAGATCTCAGTGCTGTTTTTGCACTTGTCAAAGATCAACATGGGGAAAGCTGGATGTGCAAGGCACTACGACGCTGCTTGGTGTACATGTTTTTTCATCCTGAGAAATACACCACAAAAGTTATTATTACAGCCATACGACGAACTAAATATGACCATGAGAGCGAAAGGAAAGATGGCGTTATCAATGAGGGCGACCTTATTGCTGGAGAGATTGGCTTTATAGTGGGTGATATTTATTGCTCTGCAACTGGAGCGTATTGCATGAGTGGCGCCGGGACACTCCAGCTCGCAGTGACCGGTCTAATTATGAAGGCTGTCGGCTGCAAAATATGGGATTTAGGAATGCAGATGAAATATAAAGAAGACCGGATCGGTTGCGTTGAACTTAGGCGTGAAAAGTGGCTTCAGATGGCCTCCAACCACTGCGCGAATACGTGCTTTACGACAGAATCAAAAGAAAAATATAGCCGAGGCGTACCTGTTCACAGTGTGTTCCAGCAATGATCATTTATCGTAATTATTATTTTTCTTTTAGCACTCCATTTAGTTTTAGAATTTTTGTGCTCACTCATGGCTACTGGTGATGTCCAGCAAAGCAGAGTAATTGAAAGCAAGCTCTTCACTTACCAAAAAAAAAAAGAAGTAAATAATAGCAAATGACTAAACAATACCATGTTTTTACCATTTTGTATTCTCCTAAATTTTATTCCTTCCGTCTCTACCTTCTATTCCCTTTTTCTTCTCTGTACACACACTACAAAAGAAAAAAAAAGTCATTCACAATAATCTGATTTGCACGCGAACAAATACTTAGCTTCCTATTTTTCAAACAGTATCCTCGTTTACTTAATATAGATCTTTTATCCGCATATACTGATTGAGTGCCAATGTCAAAGAAGCCTCAGTTTCCGTTCTTTAAGGAAAACTCTTTGATTAATCGCGACACATTGACTGAATCTGAAAAATGGGCTTATATAACTGATAATACACTTAAATATATGAGCTTTGGATTTCTTTGCGGTGGAGCTATTTCCATGATCATGTTCAAATCTATGGTTGCTCGCGCCTCATTGACAGCGTACGGTGCCGGCTGTGGTATAGGAAAAGCGTATGTAGACACAAAGTATATTCTTGGTCATGATGTGTCCGCAGTAACTCTATGGACAGCGGAAGCTGCCGTTCAAAAACCTGATAGTTCCAATTCAGAGTAGTTGTCTCATATCCCTTTCTTATTTTTGAGCGAACCTGCTCCGTATGGGACGGAAGAAAAAAAAAGAAAAGTCTTGGTGCGTTTTATTTTGATGTGGGCCTCTAGTTTTATTGTCACTAACGTTGAAGTATAATCGTAATTGTAATTTTTTATCACCTTTGTTTTTCTATAGAACGAAAGATTATTACTGATAGTGATGATATTTTTATCATCACTTATATTTCCACAAATACTCTTTCTCTATTGATTGTCAAATATATACACACACGCATAAATAAGTCTCTTTTCATTATTATTATTATTAATTCCTGTTGTGACATTCAATAATGTTATTGACTATGACGTACTTATAATAACGGCCACACAGATTACTTATGCAATCTTTGTTTCTCCTTTGCCATTTTCTTCTTTTTTTCAAATAAATGAACAACAACAACAACAAAAAAACATCTTTTTAGATTACCCCATTTGGTTCCTACATATCCCCTTTTACTCCAAGCTCTCTAAAGATGATGCGCCGTGTTCTTGCTCAGCCCGCTCGTCGCGTGGCCGCCGCCTCCGCTGCTCTGGCCGTCGCCCCCCGCCAGGCCTCCACCGTCGCCATCTCCGTGCAGGGCCTCCACTACGTGGGCACCGGCCTCGCCGCCATCGCGCTCGCTGGCGTCGGTATGGGTATTGGTACCATTTTCGGTTCTCTCCTCGTCGCCTGCGCTCGTCAGCCCAACCTGACCAAGATGCTGTTCAACTACGCCATTCTCGGCTTCGCCCTGACGGAGGCCATTGGTCTGTTTGCACTGATGCTCGCCTTCCTCATGCTCTTCTCTTAGAGTGCTAGGTTGACGAAATCATTCGCATTGATTTTCACCTCTTTTCTTTTTTCGTTAAATAATTACTTTTTTTTTTGGGTCAAGTAAGTAATAGTATATATATTTTTTTGTTTCTTAGTATCAACTGAGTATTAGAAATTATCGTTCTTAAAATGTTGTGCGGTTTTGTTTTTATTAAATTGTATTTGTGTCCGTAAGCTCGCTGTAACTGAATGGATCTGTTCTTTTTTATTTATAATTATTTCTTTAGCTCGTGTTCCTATACTCAGGTGCCCTTTCTCCCTCTCTCTATTTCCCTTTTCTCTTCTATAATGCACTAAAAAAATACAAATGTATTTGTGTGATAACACTCCTTTTTTTTTGCCTATACATTAATTATATAGCATATACAGTCACATTCATTTATAAAGGACCACAGCCATTTAATTGAAGAAACATGCCGGCTGTCACTATATCACCCAACGGGACCTTAGCCGCATCGTCTACGTTTGTCGAGCTCTTTCGTCCCAAACCACCATGTACGTTGGACTACGTCATGGAGGATACAAAGGAGAATCAGTGGAAAGCGCAAGAGCCCACGCACCTTTCTTTTTCTTCGTTCCCCAGTGCCGTTAAACAGGGAGTTGCTAAACATGCTGCCGGTGATCACGTTGCTATGAGCTACACGAACACTGGAAACTTCTTCTCCGTTGCTCTAGTTCGGTGTGATACATGGAGTATTCAATGGGTAGTAAGTCATACGGATTGCCTCTTCCATTCCCAAATCCAACAGTTAGTCGTTCCCAATGCGGATGTTGTTTGCGGTATCTATCAGAATGAGAAGTGCCATGGCTTGTTTCTAGCCTCTCGGTACGACATAGCGACCGTTTCAAAAAAAGAAAATAGAGTCGATCGCTCATACATTGCTTCCCCGCGCAATCTAGTGTGCACCTTTGACACAAAGGATATAGTTACAGTAGCTGCAGGTTCCTCTGACAAACTGCTTGTTCTTTTGGACAAGGGAACTGTCTTTATTGTTGATATTGGCGCCGATGCTCTTCGCTCCACTGAAGCCATCACAGTCGGTGGCAAGATTCTCACGAATAAACTCAAAAACGTCACGAGGACGAGTAAAATCATTGTGTCGCAGGTGGAGGAGTTTACACATGTCGTTGTTTTTAGCCCCGATCATACTGGATTTGAACTGATTACTGTGAAAACCTCCACTTTGAATGATGACACATGCGCGGCCTTCTACACGACGGTCGAAACGGCCAAAGCGGTCGCCACTATGGAAATGGCAGGACCGTACCATGCCATCGCGACCTACAGAGATCCGGCGATTCAATTTTTTACACTGGTGCCCGGAGAGGCGGGAACTGACGTTACTCCCTTAGGCGTGCTGCCCCTTCCGTACACTCCTGTGGCAACCGCCTACAGCGCGAGTGAGCAGTCCCACAGGCTCGTGTGCTTGCCACCCACACCCAGCACGACAGTGGAACGACCGGGGTCTCTCGTAAACCATCTGGTGTCCGCGGTGCTTCCTTTCAGCGAGGGCCCGTACAGCGGCGAGATGCTCAAGCGCGCGCAGTGGGCTCCGCTCCCCAACACGTTCAAGAGCTACAGCGTGTCGGACAACCAGCAGGGAGAAGAGGCCTCACTGAGCGAGTTAATGCGCGGCGACCTGCTCCAGCTCCAGAACGCCGGATCGAACGACGGCACATGGGTGCCATTCCAGATGTTCTATGTGCTCGCGAGCACGAAGGATGCGGCGGTGAACACCGCCCTCTTTTCCGTCAAGGCTGCGCCATCCGTGCACGCCCGCCTGGCCAAACAGTGGCACAATGCGACGACGGGGCTGTACACGCTCTTGACATGTGAGGGAGGGTCCTCGCGTGTGCGCTTGACGCCGTGGAATCCGCGCCACCTTCGGCGTGCGCTGCGTCTCATGAGCTCTGAGCAGCTCGCACACGCTTTCCACGCTGTCGCCGAGTGCCTGCGCGCCACCTCCCTCGCGGGGGAGACCGCGGTGTACTATAAGGATGCCTCCACCGCCGCGCTGGGCATTGCACTGCACATCATCACCCTGTCCAACCAGATCGGGGTGGCGGTCGACCCCAGCGATGTGGAGACGGTGGCCGCCCTGCTGCGAGCCTCGCGTGCGGCGGGGCACGAGGTAACGCGCTACACCGGGCGGATGGAGCTGCTGCTGGAGGCGTGCCTCCAGCGGCGGTCGATGCAGCGGCTGCTCGAGCGCCACATGCAGACCGGCGCGGTGGCGGACGAGCAGCTCGCTTCCCTCCAGGGGGACTTCTTCGGCATACCAGCCGATTTGCAAGTCGAGCGGACGCTGCTGACGCGCTTTGTGGCCGACTCGTGGGCGCAGTCCCTGGACGCGGAGGCGGAGGAACACCGCCGCACCGCCGCGAGCGCGGCGGCTTATCTGCAGCAGGTGGCGAGCCTCACGGCCGCGCCGGTGCTGTGCAGTTGGGAGGAAAAGGGGAAGCGGCCCTGTGCGGACAGGCTGTTGAACGAATTTGAGTCCACGCTGGTGCACCTTCACCAGTGATGACTGCTAGGATGGGAGCTCACATTGCATGAACAAGTGAATACTACTAATAAACGAAAATGAATAGTATGATTAGCAGTAGTTTTTTTTTTAATTTCTTTTTTCTCGTAACACGTCTAAATAAATCTATAAGCGTATAATTTTAAAGTAATTTGTTTTCATAAGCAATTTATCGTATGCCTATATATGCGCCTTTATGTCTAAATCTGTGCACACTGCTTTTAAAAGAAAAAGTAAAACCATTATGAAGCGTTTTAATGTTGTTCACTACCATTACGTCCTACTCTTTCCTTCTCATTTTTTCCCCCCTTTCTTTTGATCAGGAACAATAGAAGTCTTTTATTTTAATTCTACTCTGTGCCCTCGCAAAAAAAAAAAAAATGGCGGATCAAGAATGGAAGGGTGCCAGCTTCAAGCAGGAAGAGGACCACACCCAGGAAACAGACAAGCTGCTGGAGAGAATCAACGCCACCAACATTCCTGTGCTGCTTCGCAGCAGCAATGCGAGTTTGGAGGACATCATCGCCGAGGTGCTTCAGTTAGAGAAGATCACACGCCTCGGCGGGGATGTCGCATCGACAAAGCGGCTCACGGTAGAGATACTCCGCATATACCGAGTTCAGAAGGACATCGACAAGATGCTAGAGATGCTCGACGTGCTGATGCGGAAGCGTGCGCAGACGAAGCCGGTGCAGAGCGCCATGATCGCGGAGTGCTCCGTCGTCCTCCACGATGGCTCACTGAGCAAGGGGAAGGAGGAGGAGGTGCTCGGGCGCCTCGCGCACAGCACCGAGAACAAGATTCACGTGGAGCTGGAGCACGCGCGCTTCACGATCGAGTTAGCACAGCTGCATGAGGCGGCGGGCCGCAAGCGCTCCGCGTACGACATGCTGCGCGCGCTGCAGATCGAAACTATCACCAACATGCCCCGCCTGGAGAAGCTGGATGCACTGAACTGTCAGATACGGCTGTGCCTGGAGCTGGAGGACTACGAGCACGCTCCGCTCATCTCGCGTAAGATCAACTACCGTGCCCTCGGTCGCGAGGAGGCGCAGGAGAAGAAGATGGTTTACTTTGACCTCATGCGGCAGTACTACGCCAAGAAGAACTCCTTTTTCAACATAGGCCGCTGCTGGTACGAGACCTACCTCACGGTGAAGGAGACGGATAAGAAGCTGACGGCGCTTAGCAACGCGGCGCTCCATTACCTCATTTCGGAGCATTCCTCCGCGAAGGAGCTGGAGGACATGGCGGAGTGCACCGCCTTCTGCCCGGGGACGAAGATGGCCGACCGCGCGACCGCTCTGTCGGAGATCTGCAAGCGGCTGAAGAGCGACCTAGAGGACCTGCCTCTGCTCTACTTCTTACTGCAGCGCTTCAATAGCATCGAGCTGATGCGCGGCAAGATCGGGTCCCGCCTGCACGAGCTGTGCAACACCCACGCGGAGCTCATCCACTTCCCCGAGCGCCAGAAGCTGCTGCACGACCGCTGCAGCGAGCACGACCTGATGGTGGTCGCCCGTTTCTACTCGCGCATCCAGCTACAGCGCCTGGGCCAGCTGGTGGGTCTCTCCCCCGAGCACGCGGAGGCCTTCATCATGACGATGGTCACCAACGGCACCTTGTACGCCAAGATGGATCGCGTCGACGGGCTCGTCGTGTTCCAGCCGCCTAAGAACGCCACGCAGGTTGTCGCCTCCTGGAACGAGAATGTGGACCGCAGCGTGACGCTGCTCGACAAGATTTCACACCTCATCACCAAGGAGCGCATGCTGCACAACATGGCGGCCGCGGTCGGCTCCAAGTAAGCGGGCAGCGGCCGTGTGGATAGAGAACAGTGCTTTTTTTTTTGGCTTTTTTTTTTGACTGGAGTTACTATTTCAAAGGAAGGGGATGCAGTCCTCATTTCCTTTATCTATAAGCTACACACACATACATACATACACGCACACATATGTATATGCACACGCATACATATACTTATATATATATGTATGTGTGTCTCTGTGTGTGCTGGGTTCGTGTGCCTTTTTGTGTAAGACCAGAGGCGAAAAATAGTTGATATATTTGATACCATTTTCTTTTAGATAATATTCGAGTCCTTTGTCACTATGGACTACAGATTCATTCACTTGCGCACAAGGAGCACCTTTTTGCTTCCTTACTAGAGAGACAACGTGTGACCATCTTTATATATATATATATGTATATATTTCTTCCATTTCTTCTTCCACTCTGAAAAGTTTTCTTTTTCGCTTCCTCGGCACCCTTTTTTAAAGCTTTTTTTTTCCTAACTCTTTTTTTTTGCTTAAATATAAACCTGAGAATCTGCCCAATGACTCTTAACGCAGTTGCTTTTCACATGGACCAAGCCTTCGCTCATATAGAAAAGGATCTCCACTTCCGGGATGGATACTCATCCAACTCCAACTCGCGCAGCAATGCGAACACCCCCAGCTCCAGCCAGGAGGAGGAGAAGAAGGACGACTGGATCTGGGTGCTCGACCCCATGACGCGGAAGCTGCGCGTCCCGCTGCGCCTACTCAGCCCGACGCAGGCGACCGCGACGACCGGCACGGTGCCCTCGCTCTGCATCGCGTACCTCGAAGGCCGCTGCCGCCACCCGTGGTGCCGCCAGGCCCACGTGCTGCCGTCCGCGATCCCGCAGCTGCGCTACGAGGCGCTCAACGCACCGACGTGCTGCCACGTCCACAACGACCCGCACGACATCTCCCGGCTCACCTCGCGCTTCCGCTACGTCCGCATCGTCAACAACGGCGCGAGCGGCGACAGCGAGCTCATCCCGACGGACCGCGTGGCCTGCACCGTGGGTCTGCTGCGCTACCTTGTGCACAACGTGTCTTCCACCTCCAAGAAGGAGGACGAGACGTCCGACCGGGACCAGCCGACGCCGCGCGACGGCGGGGACGTGCTCGAGCTGCCGGCCAAGTTCATCTGCCGCCTGCACCTCGCGCACCGCTGCCGCTACTTAGAGGACTGCAACAACATCCACGTCTGCCGCGAGTACGAGCTGCGCCTGCAGCCGCCGCCCAACATGGTGGGCCCCCTCAGCAGCGTCTCCACCTCCACCCGCACCATCCACATCGGCGACGTCTGCTACACGGTGACCCCGCTGGCCGTCGGCGACCTCGGCGACAACGACTTCAACGCCATCACGGAGGCGCAGCGGATCAACCATCAGAACAGCAGCGCGACGCCGTCCTACGAGGAGGCGATCAGCGGCGGCCCCCACGCGGGTGCCGCCTACGTGCCCCCCTCCGCCAGCAGTAGCTACCTCCGCATCTACGACGTCCGCACGGCCACGGAGCGCGCGGCGCGCAGCAACAGCGGCGCCGGCGCCCGCGAGCAGGCCGGAGGGAGCGCCGCCGCCGACGCCCCGCTGCCCCCGCCCCCGCGGTACACCCCGAAGACCATGGGGACGCCGTGCGACAGCGACTCCGTGCAGGTGGTAGCCCGCCTGGATAGCGCACTCAGCGGCGCCGCGACCGCTCACGCCATGCCCACCTTCTCCACCCGCATACGATGAGGCCGTGCGCTGCTACCACTACTATTAAGGATTATAATTCAGTTTTTTTCTTGCAATAATATATAAAAAAGTACCAACTGTTTTGTTTATTTCCGTGACGGTACAACACATACACTATAGTTAATATGTTAATGCGTAGACTCATAATTCTGCGTTTGTTATACACACGTACTTTTTTACAATTCTTTTTGTTTGTTTGTTTGTCACTTTCAGTTTTTCATCATCATGTTGTGTTCTTTTATATTGACGATGCGTTGACGTCCACCATCAATCTCTCTTTTTTTTCTACGGAAAACGAAAAGAAAAAGTGACAAGTTCTTTTTTATTTTTGTTGAGCTCAGTGTTTTGAATTGTATATATATATATATATATATATATGTATATATGTTTTCTTTTTTTTTTTGCTCTTTTTGCTCTCTTTTTTTTTTAGTGTTGTCAACTTCAGAGTTAGATGTTATATATAAAATATACAAAGATATATGAACAAACTTTTCGAAACGTACCATAGAAAAGGAAGTGTTTTATACATATTTTCTTTATTGCTTTTTTAAAAAAATCTCTGTTCTCTCACACTTTTTTCTCCCCCTTTTCAGATACTTGCGTAATAATCACGCAAAGGATGTTAATACCAATAAACAGAATTGCCATCGATGCGGATACACAAATCATAAATAGAATCCTCATCTTTGTTTGAAAGTAAGGGTATTTTTTTTTGTTTTCCTCTTCCCAAACTCTCCGAGAATATATATGTATTTCGGTCTGGACTTATCTTTATACCATAAAGAGGAAAAAAAGAACAGTCAAAAGAATTAAAAGATAAAAGATAAAAGCTAAGAGATCACGTAAAACAAAATGCGGCTTAATTGCTGGAAGGAACAAGAAGTAATAAAGGAAAAAAAAAACGGAGAGCGAGGCATAATCATTTGTGCAGAAATACCATCTGTACAAGTGCACTTCTCTTCTTTCTTTTCTCTTTGCTGTACTAATTCGTTTTATTATCCTTACTTCATCTTTGCTTCGCCAAAATTGTTTTTCTTTTCTACTTCTCTTTCACTTGGTCTTTTCTTCTTTTTAGAGTTTTGAGTGAGCGAAATCTTCTTGTTTTTTTTTCTGGCTTTTTTTATCATCGGACAACTATTTATAATTAAAGTCTTTTTGCTTTTTTTTTTTCATTCGCAAGTAAACAATCTCTTTTTTTTTTACCAGAACAGTTTTTTCTTTTTTTGTTTCTGTTTCTGCACTTCCATTTTTTTAGAAGTATATTTTTTTTATATATTGGTTGTTAAACGAAAAAGTATACTCTTTTTTTTTTATTAAAACCTTGAAAGAGCCAACATGTTTTCAGACTTTTGTATATATATATATGTCTTTTCTTTTTTTCTAAATTGAGATCTAACACGTAACGATGCGACTCTGTTACTACTGATAATTGTGACCTTGAATAATAAATGAATAATAGCTAATTGAAGTATAACTGTTTTTACTATAAACACAAAAAACAACAACTACACTTGTTCAGAGTTAAAGGCCTAAAGAAAACAAAACATATACACAATAATAAAATAATAACATCAGCGACAGAGTATCCAACAATAGAGAGAAACTTTTCGTTTCTTTTTTTTTATTGTGTGATTACAATTAACTATTTTATTTTCCATTTTTTTTTACTAATGATTGTTTACAGCAAACACAAGAAATGAGGTACTGCTTCGGTACAAGTTGCACAGACACACACTGAGCCACTACAGGGTCCCGACTTCTTCTTCCTTTTTTTTTTATTGCAGAACTCACGATGTCTTTCCTCTTGTTCCCTTCTTTTTTGTTGTCTCCGTTCCGCACGGCAATCGTTTAGCTCTTTTCCAAGTACACTGTTGCTTTAGATAGACTACGCAATAGAGGAGACGGCGTCCATGAGCCTGAGGTTCGTACAGCCGTTTGAAGGCGACGCGCCCCGCCGCCCCAGCGGCGCGGCACCGCTCCCCAAAGTGAAGACGCTAGACATTAGCCGCACCTCTGATTACGGCGTCTCGTACCCCAGCGTGTCGCCGCCGGGGCCGCGCTCGCGCCTGCCGCAGCCGAGCGCCAGCCTGCACCGCACCGGCGGCGCTCGCCTGCAGCTGCACTGGGACCTGGACGACGCGGCCGCGGCGCCGGGGCCGCGGGAGGAGAGCGCCTTGTCGGATGCGCTCCCCTCCAGCCTGCACGCGAGCTCTGTCGCACCGACGGAGGTGTCGCTGCTGGAGGCGCACGTGTCGCAGGTCACCGCTGTGCCGTGGCAGCAGCCGGCGCCGCCCCCCGCCGCCTCGCGCAGCCCGCCGCCGTCGCCGCAGCCACGGCGGGAGCCGTCGCGCGCGGCCTCAACGGCGACGGCGCCGCGCCCACGCGCCGCGCGGCTGCCGGCGCGCGAGGGGCCGCAGTGGGTGGCCGGCCTCGCAGAGGTCGCGACCGCGGTGTGGGGCGAGCTGGGCCTCTTCCACCTGCAGCCGCTGCGCTCGGAGCCGGTGCTCGGCGCCGCGGAGGACGCGCTGACGGCGGCGGTCGCGACCGACTGCAGCCCGCACGACGCGGCGCGCTTCGTGGCGCTGCTGCAGCAGTACTACCTGGACCCCGCGGCGGTGGACGCGGCGGCCGCGGCGCAGCTGCGCAACGGGCTGTGGCAGGTGCTGTACAACGGCGTGCACTACTCCCTGTCCGCGCTCGACACCCGCCGCGACCGCGCGTCGCCGGCGCCGCGGAGTGAGAGGGAGGTGCGCACCGGGGGGGCCGAGGACCGCTACGAGGTCGTCGTGGACACGGCGGAGCGCCAGCCGGTGTCCTACGAGCGCGCGCGGACGCTGCCGGTGCGCCTGTCGTGGGCCGCGCCGGCCGGCGAGCGCGACGGCGACGGCGCGGCCGCGGCGGAGGTGCTGGAGGAGCTGCTGAGCCGCCGGCGGCGCAGCGCGGTGCGCCTGGACGCGTCGCAGGACAGCGACGACGGCGACGACGACGACGGCGGCGTCGTGTTCGAGGCGGCGGAGCCGAGTGCGCACGTCCTCGGGCGCGGCCGCGCGGATCGCGAGCGGGCCGTCGCCGCGGCGCGCGCGCGGCGCGAAGCGGAGCTCTACGGCGGCCGCCTGCGGCTCCCGCTGCCGACGGTGGACTGGTACTTCGTGCTGCGCTGCCTGGGGCAGATGGGGTACCGCCGCGACCGCCTCTACGTGCAGACGCCGACCGCCGCCTCGCTGCACGAGCTGGTGCTCGCGCTGCTGTGGCTCACGCGGCGCTACCAGTGGGTCGCCGTCGCCGAGCACGTCGCGCTCAACCGCCGCTGCCGCTTCCTGCTGCAGCACCACGTGGCGGACGCGCACTACCAGGGCGAGCAGCCCCTCCGCTGCGGGCAGCGGCTGCAGTTCGCCTTCCCCGACAGCACCGCGTGGCCGCCGGTGAGCTTCGACGAGAGCGCGGTGATCCAGTACCGGCTGCAGGCGGTCGACCGGCTGCTGGGCCCCGCCGCCGGGGCGGCCGGCGACGCGAGCGCGCGGCCCTCCGCGGCCACGCGGCGGCTGCTGGCGGCGCAGCGGCTCATCGGCCTCGCGCTGCACCGCCTGGAGCACCTGCTGCACCAGCGCGCGGAGCAGGCCGCGACGCTCGGCCACCACAGCAGCCTCGACGTCGAGCTGTGCCTGCCGCAGCACGCGGAGGCCTACCGCGAGGTGCTCGCGGGGCTCGACTTCGCGAGCCAGACGGAGGCGCGCGTGCGGGCGCGCGCGGAGAGCCTGCGGCTGGCCGGCCGGCTCGCCGCCTTCTGCCTTCGCCACGAGCCGCCGCCGGTGCCGCTGGAGGCAGTGTTCGCGGGGCTCGAGGAGGACGATGCGACGTGGCTCACGCGGTGGGAGCGCGAGGCCGCCCCGGCGCCCGCCGGCGGCGCGCGCGCGGTGCAGGCCGCCGCGCGC
>AUXH01000170.1:0-32525 GCA_000482145.1 Strigomonas culicis
AGATTTCCTTTGTCGTTACTTTTAGTGTTTTTCTTCACTGAAAGGCGCTGGTTATGAAGAAAAAAAACGGACAAACTAATACGCTCTCTTTCTCTTCCCTTCCCCGTCAGTGCGTTGTAATATCATATTTGTTTTTCTTGTTTGTTGTTTTGGATACTCATGTCTATTTCCTTTTCTTTCTCTTCCCTCACTCTTCCGCTCGTTCTCTCTCTCTTTCTCTTAATTATTTTGTTCTTTCGCTGCCTTTGAACCTCTGCAACCTCATAGAACATGGGTACCGTCAGCCGCCCGCGTGGCATGCGCCCCAAGTGGCGTAAGAAACGCTTAAAACGCTTAAAGCAGCGCCGCCGTCGTATGCGCCAGCGCTCCAAGTAAGCAAATAATCTACACAAGGTGAAGTGCGCTATGTGCATGATGAACTGAGTGCCCCTGTTTGTTTATCTTATTTCTTTTTATTTAAATAAACTGCACGTTTTGCTTGTTCTTTTTGTACACGTACGTCATGGTGTTCTGGATACTACGTATGTGTATCTATGTATATATGTGAGTGCGTATGTGTGGCAGACTCTCCAATTCATATCTCTTCCTTTTCTCCCCCCTCTTTTTTTTTGCGACGTTTTCTTCTGGTGAGTCTTTTTTTTTCTTTTTAGAATTACGTCTAGTAGGATGCATCCACGCAGTTCTGGCCAGGGCCTGTTCCCTCGTTATGGCGGCGGCTGGATGCACCAGTTCGGCCATGTGTACGCCTTGCAGCAGGAGCTTCTGAACCCCAATGCACACAATTGGTTTCGCGCGGTGGAGCTGTGGCACACCGCCCGCCACGAGGGCGTCGCCATGAACAGCCAGCACTTCACCAGTATACTGCGCCAGTGCGTCGAGCCTGCCGCGTGGGAGCAGTCGCTGCTCGTGCTGCAGCAGATGAAGCGCGAGAACGTGCGCCCCGATGTGGTGAGTGTCGCGTGCATGATGGCCGCCTGCGCTGAGGCAGGGCGACGCCAAGAGGTGGAACAGCTCTTCGAGGCGTTTGAGGGGAAAATGCTGTTGGACAGCATCTGCTATCTCGCCCTCATACGGGTGCGGGCAGAAAGTGGGTGCCCGCGAGAGGCGATCGCGGCGGGCAAGATGCAAGAAGAGCACAACGTTCCCTTCCTCCCGAACACGTTCGAACTGCTGTTAGAGGCCGCTGACGACGCTGATGACGCCCTGTACGCGGAGGTGCTTGCACGCCGCATGAGGAGCGAACATTGGGTGCCGAGTCACAAAGCGTTGGAGCATGTCAAGAAGCTGTGTGCGCGGCACCACATGGAGGATCAGTTCCGCCCTCTGGTGGAGGGATGGGAGGAGGCGCGCCAGATTACGTAAAGTCAATGATTCAATGCTAATTATCACACACACACACATACACATATATATGTACGACTAACAACAAAAAGAAGGATACACATGATCGATTCGTGCCCACTTCACAGCGCTTTTCGTTAACGCATTGGATGAGGATATGATGCTGCAGCGCCTTGTTACATCTCAGACGTGTGGGTATCTAGTTCATATTGCTCTCTTTTGTACATTTCTCTACCTTTTTTCTCTTTTTTTTTAAGTTCTGTTTTTCTTGTTTTGCTTTGGGTTCAAGTTTGCTCACCCTGATTTGCAATGCCAAAGACTGAACCGCTGCAGCCCAAGCGGAAACCGAGTGTGGCCAGGAAGACTGCGAATCGGACCGCCAGCGTGGCTAAGAAAAACGTCGTTGGAGAGGTCAATGAAGAGGACGTACACCCAACAAAGAGGGTAATGGGTAGAAAAGAAAAGGACAAATCATCTAGTACGAGTGTATGGGTTGTAGTTCTATTGATTGCTGTGGCTCTATTGGCCGTTGCGGCGGTGCAGCTGGCGCCCGCCTTTGGCACGACCCTCACGTCGCTTTCGGTGTCTCCATGTGCTATGGAGGCCTACGCCGCCACACAGAATCCTATTGCCGGGGCACTGGTCTCTCGCAGAGGTCGTATCAGTGGTGTGCACGTCACAAACCCAGGCGCCTTGGCCACGGCACTCGCTTTTTTGAAGCCGAGCAAGTGCGGCGCGCAGATCATCGACGTAGCGCAGCCGTTTAGCGACGTACCGGCGCTGCGCTCGGCCCTCACGCGCAGCTTCTCCACCTCTAAGCGTGGCGTCACGTGCACCATCTGGATGGTGGAGCTGCGTCACGTGGAACGGGTGGGCGGCGCCCTGAAGGAACTGCTCGAGAGCAACACACTGCGCGGCGAAACAGTTGTACCTGTAGGGATGCGAGGTCTTCTGATCTTGAAGTCCCCCTTGTCGAGGGAGGAGCTAAAGCACAAGTTGCCGCACCGCGTGGTGCATATGTTTAGATCTGTGGAGTTGCCCAGCTGATGTTAGAGGATGTTTTTTTTTTCCCTGCCTCACAGTTTTGTAGAATGCATATTGAAACAGGAACATTAGAAAAACAATATAAGAGTATTTTTGTTTGCGTTTCTTTCCCTTCTATTCGTTAGTATTCATACTCTGCTACTCTTCTCAATTTCTACATTTCTCTCGTTATTTTTTCACTACAATGCATAGATTAAATAAAGAAGAGAAACAAAAAAAAAGTATCAACGGCTAGGGATACTAATAGATTTTTATTGTTGTGTATTTACTTGTTGTTCAGTGCATCGTATAGGTATCCGTTCGAAGGTGCATATGTCAATGCCTCAATTCGATCAACTATTGGAAGAGTATTTACGAGTCATAAACGACAAGGATGACGAGGTTCACCGGTTGATTAAAGAACGAGAGGATGCTCGTTTAGATTACAGGAACAGAGAAGACGTGTTGAGATCCAAACTGAAGGAGGTGCGAATGGCCTTGAAGGAGAAGAGCAGCTCAGTACAGGATCTCAGACGGAAAGCGGAGCACGATGATGATGCCATAAACAAACTGGTGCAAGTGGTGGAGGAGAAGAAGCGAGAGGAACTGCGCCTAGCCGAACGGCTGCAGTCCTCGAATGAGCGCAGTGAGTCTCTCGAAAATGAGCTGCGCGCCGTCAAGCAAGAATCGGAAGCGGTCAAATTTGAGTCCGCAAAGGCAGCCTCACGTCACGAGCTTGAATTAGCCACAGTGAACCAGAACTTGGTGCACCTACAAGGTCAAGTCAAGAATATGGAAGATGACAACAAAGAACTGCAGAGCGCCTTGCATGACGCACTGCTAGCGAAGAGTGAGATGCAACGAAGGCATGATGATATGGAGCGGTCACTTCTTTTCCACATTCACCGTGATGATCATGAGAGAACGGTAGAACAGTTTCAGAGTGAGTTGTTGAGCTCCAAGAAGGGATTCCAGGAGGAGAAGGACACCTTGTTGCGCGACTTGGATGAGGCGAACGCCACTCTCCGCCGCCTGCAGCACCAGCTCTCGGAGTCGGAGGTGAAGTGTGACCAGACGCAGCTCACTAGGGACAGCTACTCGCAGCGTTTGGTGGAGTTGCAGCAACAGCTCACGGAGGAGCGAAATGAGCGACAGCACGTGGAGCAGAACTTGGCAGCGGAGACGAAAAACTGGAAGCAGCAATACAATGACTCGGAGGACCGCCTATTGAAGTGCCAGCGGGATCTCGTCGCACAGACGGAGCTGCAACAGCGGACAGCACAGTTACTGCAAGAAAGTAGCATCGAGCTCGAGCGCGTCAAGACCACCTCCGATATGAGTGAAAGTGCTCTGCGCACCCAACTCCGCTCTTTTGGGGAGCAGACGCGGCAGTTACAGGAGGACACGGAGCGCTATCGCCGCCTGACAGACGCCAAGGAGGCCGCGCTCAAGGACATCAGCGCGGCGCTCGCCATCGCAAAGGAGGAGTCCGCAAAGACGATTGGCGACCTCCGAGAGAAGCTGGCAGCCGCCACCACCACAGCAGTGGCGCGGAAAGATGAGACGGACCGCATGGGTTACGAGGTGAAGCACCTGCAACAGCAGATCGCTGATGCGCAAAACAAGTTGGCGCACGAGCAGACAACGGCACTGCGCAGTCTGGAAGAGGCACGGTCGGCGCTGGCGCGCTCGCAGGAGCAGCTGCGCGACGCGGAGGAAGAAGCGAGACGCTTGCAGCTGGTTCACGTCAAGGAGCTCCAAGAGGTGAAGCATACGTTCAGTAGCGCAATAGAAGACCTGAAGCGCAACAAGGAGAGTGAGGTGCAAGAGTACCAGGCGCGCCTTGAGCGGTGCCGTGCGGATCTTGCCGATCACAACGGTGGGAACAAGGGCCTGTTGAAAGAGATTGAGTGGACTTCGGAAAAGAACAGACAGTTACGCGAAGAGATGGGTGAGCTGCAGAACGTCATCACACTGAGAAATGACCAAATCACAAACCTGAAGCGAGACCACGACGACCTGCGCGCGAAGGGCGCCACACACGAGCAGCGACTGATCGCGCGCGAGGAGGCCGAGCAGGGCCTGCGCCAGCGCCTGGAGGAGGCGCAGCGCTCAAGCGAGGCGGCGCGGCTGGCCGAGGGCAGGGCGGTCAAGGAGCGCGAGGAGCTGCGCACGGCGCTCGCCGCCGTGCGCGAGGAGACGCTGCTGCTACAACATCAGGTGAGCAACGGAGAGAGCGCTGCCAAGACGCTGAGGGGTCAGCTGTCTGCACTGGAGAGTGCCAAGGAGAGCGTCGTGGCGCAAGTGGCTGCGGTCACTGCTGAATACGACAGGTCGCAGCGGCAAGTGGAGAAACTGAGCGACGAGAACAGACGGCTGAAGGACCAGTTGGTCGAGTCCGAGCGCCGGGAGAAGAACGCGCTCGACGACCTGTGCCGTGCGGAGGAGGTCGTCAAGCGGCTCCGGGCGGATCTGGACGACCGAGAGGCGGAGTGCCGGCGGGTCGCGCAACACGCCGAGGAGGTGGAGCAGCTCGCGCGGCGAACGGCGGAGGAGCTTCAAAAGAGCATAAGGTCGCGCGACGCGGTCATTGAGGAGCTGCGCCGTGACCAGGCCAATGTGATGCCCAACCTGCAGGAGACACAGAGCAAGCTGCTGGTGCTGCAGGAGCGGCTGCAGCACCAAGCGGAGGTGGCGCGCCTGCGCGAGTGTGGGCTCCAGGCCACCGTGCACGACCTCGAGGCCACCATCAGTGTGAAGGAGTCTGAGGTGATGCAGAAAGGCTCTGCCCACATCCACCTACAGCAGGACAACGACACTCTCCGCGCGCGGGTGCAGGAACTGGAGCAGCGCCTCGCCTCGTCGGAGAAGCGTCTGGAGGCGAAGCGCGACGAGCTGAAGCGGTCGCAGGCGGAGAGCGAGCAGGCGCGGCAGAGGGTGGAGGAGGACTTCCGCCGCGTGGAGTCGGACACCGTCGCCGCGGAGTCACTCCGTGAGAAGTACAAGAAGGAGCGCGCGAAGATGGAGGTGCTCGTGCGCCAGCTGGAGGACAGGGTGCACGAGGCGGAGCGTGGGGAGAAGGCCGCCCGCCAACGTGAGGACAGTCTTCTGAAGGAGTTAAAGGAGGCGGAAAGAGCCAAGACGCAAGCGGAGCAGAATTTCAGCCAACGCCAGGAGGAGCACAAGGCGCACTTCCAGAAGCTGCTGAAGGAGCGCGAGGACATGTACCGGCGAGCGACGCAGGAGGTGGCGGAGGCGGAGGAGCGCTGCTGCGACCAGCGGCTCTCCCTACACACTTCCACGGAGGCCGCCATCCGCGCGGAGCAGCAGGCGCGAGAGGCGCAGCGGCTGCTGCAGATGGCGCACGTGCACTTTGCGCAGCAGTACGCGGAGGAGGCGCTGCACACGAAGGCGGTCATCGCGAGGCTCGTGCTGGACTCGCATCGCGCCGGCGTGTACGGCGCGGGGCGGCACATGCGCGAGGGGTGGGAGATGGCGCGGCGCACCATTGAGGACGCGACCGACAGCGTGGTGCATGTGAAGCAGGACATGCAGCGGAAGCTGGCCGCGCTGAAGAAGGACCATGCGGACGTGCTTGCGTCCCAAGCGAGCACGCACCGGCACATGTCGGGCAAGGAGAGCTCGCGCCTGGCGGACGAGGTGGAGCTGCTGAAGGAGCAGCTGGCGGACAGCCGTCGCCAGGCCGCGCGCGAGAAGGAGGCGCTGACGAGCCTCCTGGAGGAGTCGCGCACGGCGCTCGCCAGTGCGCGCCGCGACCTGGAGGCGGCCCAGGTCGAGCTGAGCCGCGTGCGGCACCGCACCGAGACGCGCGCGGAGGTCGCCTCGCGCGAGACGTCGCTGCGGGAGGAGGCGGAGCGCGAGGCGCAGCGCGCGCGCCTTCAGCTCGAGGAGGTGAGCCGGCAGGTGTTCGACATGTCCGCGGAGCGCCGCCACGGCGAGGATGAGCTGCGCGAGCTGCGCGCGGAGATCACCGCGCTTCAGCAGGTGCTGTCCGAAAAGGACGACCAGATCGGCAAGGCCCGCGATCAGCTGCGGGACGAGGCGAGCCGCCTCGCGACCGCGGCGGCCGCGCGCGACAGCCTCAAGTCGCAGGTGGGTGAGCTGCAGCGGCAGCTGGAGCACCAGCGGGGGCTGCAGGGCGCCGCCGACCTGCACTACGGGCGACAGCTGGAGGACACACAGAAGGAGGCAAAACGGCTGGAGGCGCTCCTGTACGAGACCCAGAATGCGCTAGGGAAGGCGGAGGCCGACAAGCGGCGCGTGGAGAAGCTGCTCGACGCGCAGGACCGCAAGATGGACGGCGTGCAGCGCGACTACGTTGCGTTCGAGCAGCGGGAGGCGGACGCGGTTGCGCAGCTGCAGAAGCACAAGGCTGAAATATCGACCCTCCGCGAGCGCTGTGCGAACCTGGAGTCGCTCCGCAACATTGCCGAGTCGAACCTGGCGGAGGCGCAGAACAGAGAGCGCGACCTGCTCGCCAAGATTGAGGAGCTCCGTGGCGCGCAGCAGCTGATGCAGCTCTGCTTTGATAAACAGCAAGAGCAGTTAGAACTTGGACGAAGGATGCGGGAGTTCAATCCGAATCGGCCGACGAGTGTCTTGAAATGATGACTTGAATAACAAGAACACGAAATGCCATTGCCCCCATCAGAAAATGGACGTTTATATACTTCCCTGCTATGGAGCAGGAAAACATATATACATATATATGATGTGTATTATAAATAGAACCCCCTTTTTTTTTTCTTGACCAGCTGTGATGGTATTTCTTTTGAAGAAGATAATACGTAGTCGCTTTACGTAGAATAGAGAATAGAGTTTCCATATATACATTTTTTTTACATTCAATTAAAAAAAAACAAAATACCTTCGCTTTTTTTTTTTCTCGCCCATGCCGTAGAGAACTTAAGCTCAGGTAGCCTTTGTTTCCGTTTTTTTTTTTGGCTACTATTATGCTTTTTCGCTTTGTATATTATCTCTGTTATGTGCTATCTTCTTCTTATCTTCTTCTTTTTTTTTGCATCATTATTTCATGTAATTAAGAATAGGTGATACATTTATTGTTGTTGTTGTTGTTCTTTAGTATCGCTTTTTTTTTCATTTATAATTTTTACTATACGCACAGAGGTGCACGGTCGACGGAGCCATGGATGAGGTGTCGGACAGTCTCGCGACTGCGTGGAAGCAGGCCATGCGAGGCATGAAGTCCGGTTACAATAAGACCAAGTCGGCCTTGAAGCCGACGATGGACAAGCTGGCCAAGAGCGCGGTCAACCCCTCGCATGGCGACATCCGCCGCATGTTCCAGCTGCGCTATGGCGCGGAAGTTCGGAATGAGGAGGGAGAGCGCATGGCGGCCGCGGAGGCGAGTGATGTGGAGAGCTCCGACGAGGAGCCCCTCACGGACGAGCAGGTGCAGGAGCGCGTGGACAAGAAGTTCTTCGACAAGAGCTACGATGCCGCGCGCTACGAGCTGTCGCACATGGAGGCCACTTACACGGACAGCGAGGAGGAGGGCAAGAAGGAGCGGGCGGCCGCGGAGGTGAAGATACTGGACCTACGGCAGAAGTGCGACATTGTGAGTACGACGCTCAAGAAGCGCGTGCTGCTGCACCACACCGCCTTCATGAGCGGCATTGAAAAAATCCGACTCGTGAACGACAGTCTGTACCAAACGTCAAATGACTGCAAGAAGGCGAGAAAGGGGGTCCGGCGCTCCACCGCTTCCGTAGTCTCTCAGATCAGCCTGCTCGCGCAGCAGCGGGCACGGTGTAACGTGAAGGAGACACTGTCGCTCATTGAGGCCATGAACCGCATGGTGTGGAAGAAGAACCAACTGCTCGCCCTTATTCACTCTGGCAAAATGGTGGAGGCGTCGCAGCTCTTGAAAAGCGAAGGCACCATCGACATGGAAAGCGCGATCAGCCGCGTGTACTGCATGAAGAGTGTCATCGCTGAGTGGCGCGAGTACCAGAGCGACCCGAAGCGGCTCAAGAAGGACATTGACCTCGTGATCACGAATTGTCTCACCGTGAAGTTCATCCCCACTACTTACCGGAACGCGTTCGAGTCGGCCCAGCCGATTGGCGACCCCGCCGCGACGTGCAGCCTCATCGCGCAGCTGCTCTGGCAGAGCGCTATCCAGATCCTCACAAAGTCGCTCGCAGAGGTGTCCTACATCAAGAGCGAGAGTGCACCCATCACCGACATTGCGGAGGGTATTCACCCGGACCATCTCCTGTTGTGCGTGTGCCAGATGGCGGCGAAGCTGATGGACTTTCTCTACCTCTTTGCCAACGTCGTCCGCATCCACGAGGAGGAGTCGCGCAGGGGGTCGGGCTTCGCGCCGCTGCATCGTCAGGTCGTCCAGCAGATCAGCGGGATCGGGCGCAAGATCGGCCGCGACCTGGTGGAGAAGCTCGATCTTGTCCTCTCTCACGCTCGCCTTGCAGCGGTCGATGTCGACCGGGTGCTGCACATATTCGTCGTGGTCAGTATGCTAGTGGAGGCCCTCTCCGTGCTCGGCTTGGACAAGGCGGAGCTCGCCTCCGCGCGTACGCAAGTGAAGGCGGTGCTGCTTCGCTACATGCAGGCGTCCGTGCAAACGCCCAAGGCGAAGGAGGTGATGTGCTTTATGGGAGAGGACACGTGGCGGCAGAGCGATGTGTCCGCGTCCACGCTGAACGTGGTGCGGCCGCTCTCCCCAGACGTCTACCGGAAGCTGATCAAGGAGGTGAAGAACTACCTAGCCGCGACGGATGGGGATAGCTATGCGGGGAATCCTTTTTATCTTCCCAAAATGCTGCAGCCGCAGGACATGTCGTCGCTCATCGAGACGGAGCTCTTCTCGCAGTATTTCGCGGCCGTGAAGGAGATGGGCTTATCGGCGAGCGAACAGGGCGCCAGTTTGCAGGGCAATGTGCTCCCCTCGACGAGCACGCCCACGAGCCCCGACGTCGCGCTGCGAAAGGGCGTCGCGACGCTCGTGGAGAAGGCGCAGCTCCCGCCGACGACCACCACGTCGAGCGTGCTCGGCGTCACGAACGCGTTCCTCGAGTACGAGGCGCGCCTGGCGGTCCGCTTCCCGCCGCTCGCGGCGGACATCCTGTCGTGGTGCGAGGACCTCATCGGCGTGTACGTCTACACCGTGGCGGACAGCTTCGTCTCCGTCTCCCGCAGCGTGCCCATCGAGAACCAGGGCGACCTCTCCCCCAGTGCGCAGCGGCACCTCACGCAGATGCACACCGCCGCCCTGCGGGCGCTGAACGCGCCGAACGGCAGCTTCGCCCCCTCGCAGCACTTGAGCATGGCCGCCGCCAGCGCGCCTGCGGGAGAGGGGGCGCTTGTGAAGTTCCCACCGAAGGTGTGGGGCGCCATCCGCGCCGACTTCGGCAGCGAGGCGCGACAGTATGCGCTGGGCAGCCGCGCCGTCGCCTGCGACAGCTGCATCACTCTCCTCTTCTTCTACGAAGCAACGATCAAAACGATGGCGCCCTTGCTGCCGTCCACGGTGGTCGAGGACTACTTGCAGCGCTGCAAGGGCATGTACCGCACGGCGGTGGAGCTGCTGCACGTGTGCATCCACCGCCTCTGCCTGGCACTCTATCCGATGGCCAACGTCATTCATGACATCTCCAAGCTGAAGCCGAAGAAGGATGAAATCATCGTAAGCAGCTACGTGCGCGACATTGTGTCTGGGATGCAGGCGCTCAACACCCGCCGCATAGCGATGCCGACACCGTCGCTGGAGAACCTTTTCATTCAGCGCTTCATCTTCTCGGTGCAGTACGTGCTTGTACAAGAGTACTGCAAGCTGGCCAAGAAGAAGCTCAGCGACACTTTTATCATGCAGCTACAGGTGGATGCGCAGACATTTCAGCAGCTGATTGCTTCCGCCTTTGGCCGCGAGAGCATTGTGTGTTCGGATTATATCCTAGGATTGGTGAAGACCGGTTTCTACGCGGATGACAAGGGCCAACAGATGAGTTGGCTGAAGGTGCAGCACCAGCTGTACCCTTCCGCGGACCTCCTCGCATGGCTTAGTGGCGGCGATCGCGCCTACAAGATGCAGCTGGAGGACTTGTTGTCGAAGCAGCTGCGCCACGAGGATGTGATTCCAATTGACAAATTTGTTCAAGGGTTTGTTTTGTAAGAGTTTATCGTTTTTTTTGTCTTTCTTTTTTGCGGTGGATAAAGAGTAAGAGGGGAGACTTTGGATACATAGCAGATTCCATTGTTTACACTTTTCCTTTTCACTACCAAATTGCGTTTAATGCGATGATTGTGATTATCACTATTAATATTGTGAGTATTTGATTGAGCTACTGTCGTTGGCACCCGTTGAGTGTGCCGCGGTGCCGTGTATGAGAGTGACACCAGATGCGAAGAGAAGCAAAACGGGAATGAGTCGGTGAACACCAAAACGATAAATGTAAAAGCACATCTCTTTCTGTGCTTGATGAAGTTAGAGGTTTTGACACTGGGAATAGCTGTGTGTATTTTTTTTTGTTCGCCGTTTTCCCTTTCACTTTCTTTCGTTGCATTAAGTTTGTATACATATCTACATATATATATATATATATATATATATTCGTTCTCTTTTTTTCCCCTTCCCATTGAAAGGAAATGATAAAATCTGCAGCCGTTGCGAGTACAATCGGCATTGCACTGTGCTGGTCGTGGGTCCGGCACGTGCAGCTACCTATGGGACCCTCCCGCCTGCACTGGGGCGGGATCGTCTTTGGCCACCGCGGCTGCCGCAACGTCCCCGGCATCCCGGAGAACACGTTGGATGCGTTCAAGTACGCCGTGTCGCGCGGCTGTGGTGGCATCGAGTGCGACGTCCGCCTCACAAAAGACAACCAGGTCGTCGTTTTCCATGATGCCTTTGGCGGCACACTGCTCAAGAACTTTCCGCCAGCGAAGCGCATCGACGAGCTGACGCTCTTTGAATTGAAGGAGTGCTGCTTCGCTGCGGACCCGACGGAGCAGATCCGCATTCCGACCCTAGAGGAGTCCATTCTGTTCTGTCGGGAAAACAACCTGCGGCTGCTGATCGAGATCAAGGAGCTGAAGCGCAGCATGCTCTGCACAGACAAGGTGATCGAGCTTTACCGCCGCTACCCCGACTACATGTACGACAATACCACGATCATTTCCTTCCACCCCGGTGCGCTCTACCACGCGCGACAGAAGGACCGCAACATCGCGACGGGACAGATCTACTCCGTCAACATGTTCCGCACCTGGGTGTCGCACAATGTGGACACAATCAGCTTTTTCCCGCGCACCTTCCCCGGCATCGCCGACCGTCTGCTCTTCTTCGCGCAGGAGAAAATCAGCCCTTGGGTCGGCGGCTGCTCCCTCATCTGCCCCAGGTACGACCTCTACAGCGAGACGTATCGCCGGCGGTGGCACTCGCGGCGCGTCGGCATCTACCTCTGGGGCTTCGCGGACAGCACGGCCTGCACGCCAGACATGCGGCAGCCAGGGGTGTGCGTGTCGGCGGACGATCACCATGAGCAATTCGCCACCGCGAAGCGGGAGCCGGACTATGACATCTTCGGCGACCGCCAGCGCGAGCGGGAGCGCGAGGAGGAGGCGCGTCGGAAGCGCCCGCAGCTGAAGCAGTGAGCGATCGGAGGCAAAGGAAGGGCGGCTTCCGGCGTTGCGTGTGGAGTGGGAGGAGTTCAGTGCTGCGTCGTGTGTCGGCGGTGCGGAGGCGGGACACCTTTCGATGTTTTGTGTGCTTGTGTGTGACCCCTGTCAGGCATGTGCGTGAAGATGTTCGGGCTTTCACTACCAAGCTACTGTTATCGGCTTCTCTCTACATTCATTCTTGTTGGCTAAATCACATCTTTTTTTTTTTTTGTATTCCTTTTACACAGGAACGTGGGCGGAGAGACTTCGTTTTGAGCCTTTTGCTTCTCTACATGCATCTCTTCACTATGCCTATTACTGCAAAGGATTTGTTCTCCTTCTCTCTCATTTTTTTTTCATATTTTTCGGTGTGTTGCAGTTATTATTGCAAAAAATTGCAAAATAATAATAATCATAATAACTAGTTGTCCTTTCCCATTTACATTGTAACTTTTATACACACCCAATCATCTATACACAAATCGTCCGAGTCCGAATACCAAATTATACAATAATAATAAAAAAGAGGTATAGAGACACGTGTACCTACGTAGACACAGTCATGGGTGCTGAGTGTTCCTCTGAAGAGCCCAAGCAGCAGCAGCAGTCCTCGTCACACAAGCGCCCCGTGCGAAGCTGTCCCTCCCCCGTGGTTTCTTCCTTCGCGTCCGGCGTGGGCGTGCACAACGTGGCCTCGTCCCTGACGAGCAGCGAAGATGCATTCATCATCAACCAGAAAAGCGTCTACGAACCAGGCTGTGACGGACGCTACAGCTTCACAGGCTACGTGCCGCTGGCAAAGATACAGTACTGGCTTGGGACGCTGGCTCCGCCCGGGGAACTGTCGCCCATCGAGGAGATGCCCATCCTGCCCTCGGACCCCACGGCGGACGAGCGGGTGTGGAAAACCGCTGACGACGATGTGGAGCCGACTAACTGGGATGCGCCGCGCTACGTATCCGCTCTAGACTTGCCGTCTCCCAAGGAGACACCAGTTCCGCGGCGCAAGAAGAGGTAATAAGAAAAGAAAAAGAAAGACATCGTTGGTGTCACTGAAGCGACAACATCGGTCCCTCTCCTCTTCTCACTTATATCTCCTTCCCTTCTGACGCAGTCGGGGAGATAAGGGCTCTGTGGTGTGTGTAAGTGTCCAAGCCCCATGAATTCGATCTGATGAAAACTTCCACTACTAGTATGGCACTGGTTTTGTTTGTTTTCTTTGTTATAAGGGTGCATGTCAAGTATATTTTTGTTGCTTATTTTTTTGTGTGTAATTCTCTTTCTCCTTCTCTCTCTCTATCACATCCCCTGAGGTGTTGAATGATGGCGACTACGGAACAAGCACTTATTACGTCTTGTGCGGCAAAATTGCGAAGGAGAAGGGTACTTCTCCTTTAAGCTTTTGAGAGTTTGTTTTATTTGTGCATTGGATTGTGTCCTTAATTCTTATAGAGTTTCAGTAATTCTTATGCGTTTGGTATCTGTACATGATCTACAATGAGGCGGAATCCGAACCTTTCCTCCCTTTTTTTTTATTCAGTATTTGGTTGTTTTCTAATCTGTTTGCATTGTGAGGTTCGTGAAGATGAACGTACATGTATCTGAGAACGTGCGTGTTATATTGTGTATAAACCATCTACAGTTTCGCTTTATCCCCCCTCCCTCCCTTTCGTTACTCTATACATTAGTGAAACGAATACTAAATATATATATATATATATATATATATATATATTTAAATAGTTTTGATTTTTATTATTATTATTTTTGTTATCTCTGCAAGTTTCTCGTTCTCTATATACACGTTGACATTGTATATATTTCTCTCTAAAGATAAAGCGTGCCGGCCTCATTTAATTGAGGGATTTCTGTTTCCCTCCATAAGCGCCGCCGCTGTCTGTAAATCCACAAAGTGGACACTATTTTTTTTTCTTTGCTTTTGTACGCTTACTTCTTCAAAGACTCCTGCACAATGGGAGGGGCCGTTAGCGCGCATAATAGCAAAGACAAGCAGAATTCCCATGGCCAGAAGCAGAGGAATAGCATGCTGTTGTCGGCTCACTCTGACAATCTGGGCCAAGTAATGATGATGCATCAAGGGATGAACCCAGGCCTGGATCCCAAGATGCTGCCAGGGACGCGTGAGGGCTCTCCAGCCAACATCGTCATGATGGGCGCCGTCTCTGGCTCGAACGACCGGTCCCAGGCACGGCGGGCAATGGAGGCGAGTGGGAACAATAGCTTCAACTCCAAAAATCTTCGCACCGACATCCACCTGACCCAGCGGATGATGCAGGACGAGTTCCCGGTGAAGAAGGACAACAAGGCAAAGGATGCAGGGGTCAAGGAATGGGTGGACCGGATCAGAATGCCGGTGCCCGAGGCCCACAACCCCTTGCGGCTGCATGCCGTGTCCATGCAGGCGGTGCAAGAGCTGCAGAAGGAGAAGTTTAGGAGGCGCATGATGAAAGTGAAACGAGGGTAGACGAGTATATCTCAGACAAGCGCGGGCTCATGTTCTGGTATCTCTGTGTTGTTACTTTTTTTACCTTTTTGTGTGCTTTTCTTTGCTTCTTTCACTGTGGGCTATTATCAAAAGACTCTTATGTATTTTCTGTCCGTGTTCTTGTTGGATGTATAACTGGTGGAAAGAAACCGAAGAAAAAAAAAGGAAACTACTAATTGATGTGCCTAATTGACTTGTATATATGCCATTGGTGCTGTCTTGTTTTTTTTTTGTCTTTTTTTTTTCTACCGTTTGCCTTATATTTGACTGTTTATATATATCTATATCTATATATATATACATCTTTATAATTCCTTTGTTGCTTTGAATTTCATATTCTGTTTTTGCATGTAAACTCACTCGCGCGTGTCTCTTCTATTATAACTCTGTTCTTACCTTACCCCTTTGTTTGCGTTCTCGACACGCACAACAGTGCATGCTCCAGTTATTAATGTTTGGTTGTTGCGTAGTGTCACCATATTTGATTGTTCGGTGTTCATTTTTTTTTTCTCCTTGTTGTTGGCGATTACAGTATATATTTGATTTCCTTGTGCTCTATAACTACAAAGATCATACTGTGAAAAAAAGTGTAATATACGTTCCGATGTACGATAAAACTGTGTAAATGTTTTTTTTTCTTGGTATTACTGTCTCTATTTAATTTACTTTTTTTTTTTCGCAGTTGCTGTGAATAGAAGTGCCTTTCTGTTGGATTCGTTTCTTTGCTTTTTTTTTCGGTCTGTGCTATTTTGTTTTTCTTCTGTACTTTTCTGCGTACACTTTAGTATATTGATGTACACGGCGTTGTTATCATTCGTATACTTCTTTTTTAAATTCTCAATCGCACGTAGTGCTTTTAATTGCTGCCACCTCCCTTGAAAGGTGGATTTGTTTTACTTTCTGCTGCCTGAACTTACAGCACTCAGTTTAGCGACACAAGTTGAACTACTGGTTTTCTTTCCTTCTCCTCTCTTTGGTATGTATGTACACTTATTATGTTTATTTAGAGACGTCACTAAAGTGTCATTCGCATCCATCTAGACTACCTCGTTATTTATTCTTTTTTCTTTTACACTATCTACTTGATTGACATGTCCGACGGCAGTAAAAGTGGCGCCGCGTCGCGCCTACAGAAGGAGCTGATGGAGCTCATGATGGGCGGTGCGGAAGGCATATCCGCCTTCCCCTACAACGATGACCTCTTTCACTGGATCGGCACCGTGCAGGGCGTAGACCACACCCCGTACGAAGGGATGGAGTTCCAGCTCTCCATTGTCTTCTCGCCGAACTACCCATTCGAGGCACCGCAGGTCACGTTTGTGACGCCCTGCTTCCATCCCAACGTAGACACCCACGGTGCCATTTGCCTCGACATCCTGAAGGAGAAGTGGTCTGCGGTGTACTCCGCCTCGGCCATCCTCCTGTCCATCCAGAACTTGCTGAACCACCCCAACAACCAGTCGCCGCTGAACAACCAGGCCGCGCTGATGTGGGGTAACACGGACGAGTACCGCCGCGCGGTGCAGGCCACCTACGGGATGGGTACCAGAGCGGTCGCATAAAACAGCACGCCTCACCTCACTTGAAATCATTATTATTAGAATGGTTATTGTTCCCTCCTTGTATTTACATATTCTTAGATTTGTATTACTCTCTTTCTGAGTTTTGGGTATACGCCGTTATCCCCATATATATATATATATATATATATACACTGATGGATGCTCATCAGCGTAGTCACATACGCTGATCCGTGTCGATGCGTTGCGCGTGCGTGTGCGCCCGTTTCAATTGGAACGCACGGACACTTTTTCTTGTACACTTTCCGAATTGCAAACCAACGAAAAAAAAATAACAATCAAATTGAATACTATATATACATATAAACTATAAATTACAACATCTACTACTACCAAAAAAAAAGGAGAATATTTTACCAATATTACTTTACTTTTGTAATTCCTTTCATCGCTCAATGAAAAAAAATGATTGAGGTGCATTTTTTTCGCTTGAGGAGAGTAGCGAAGTGAACTGATTCAAAACGAAGCGTAGGTCCCCATTCAGTAGATAAATAACGCATCTCCTGCAGAGGGAGCACCTGTAGAAATGATGGCGGCTAATGAAAGCGTCAATTGCTAACTTGTCTATACGGACGTGCGGATGGCTTTCATCTTTTTCTTCGCTTCTCTTCTACTGATTCTTCGTTCAGATTATTTTGGTTTTGTGTGTTTTGTGTAGTAATTGTGTTCTCTGTTCCTTTTCCTTTTAACAATCCACATTAGCTTAGTCACCAATTTATTTCTTCGTTCCTCTTTTTTCTTTTTTCCTTTACTTCTCCCTTTTCACTTCGAACTCTTTTTTACTAGTGTTGACCTCTTTCCGAAGAGAGGTCTCCCTCGCTCATGTCGATTGAAGGTGTCTCGGCCGAGCGGAACAGGCTCCTTCACTATCTCCTGACACACCCGCCGCCCAATGTGAAGGTGGAGTGTGTGGAAAGCAGCAAGACGCTGGCCGACGTGGACCTTTCGACGTGTCCGCTCCCGCTGGACGCGTTTGAAAAGGCTCTGGCGAACCCGTCGGAGCGCCTTAGTCTGAGGATCGGCGGCCACTTCACCTACATGGGCGGCGGCAGCGGCGAGGTGAAGAGACCGCCCAAGGGGTCGACCGCCCCGGCGGCGGTGGGGCCCTCCGGGGCGGCGCGCGAGCAGGCCGCCGACGAGCTGTGCTCAACCGATGGGCTGGCGGAGGCGCGCTCGGCGAGTGGCGGGGTCGACTCGAGGGAGGAGGTGGTGAGCTCCCGTGCACGGGCGACGCCCACACGGTCGGAGGACAAACGCGTGCCGTCCTCCGCCACGAGCACGGCACCGCCGCCGGTGTTCAGCTCCACGGAGAAGTCCGCGCCGCAGCGGCGTCGCCCGTCGACGGAGGGGCGTAAGGCGGACGGCGGCACCATGAGCCTTTTCGCGACCTGGCTCAACACGTTCAAGGGTGCCACCGCAGAGGAGCCCGCGGCGAGCGTCCACCGCGGGCACCCTCCCAGGGCCACAAGGAGCCCCACCGCTAAGCAGCAGCCGGAATTTAGAGGGTTTCGGTCGCTCTTCGCCACGCACGAGAAGAGGGCAGAGCCCACCGAGCCAGACCAGGAGGAGGCAAAGGCGGCGGAGCCGTCGCCGGCACCGCGCCCGCTCATTCCGATACACGGCACCACGCCCGGCGTGCTGCTCGACAACGTCAAGGCGCGCATGAGGCCGGCCGACCCCTCGCGCCACTCGATCGCGGAGTTTCCGCGCCCGCTGGACATGGAGCTGTGTCCGCTATTTGACACGAGCGCGCTCGATGATCTCTCCGACGTGCTCTGCAACTACGTCTACGAGCACATTTTGCTGGCCGCGAAGCTGCTTCTTGGCACACAGAAGACCGTCTTTGAGCGAGAGATTTTCTTAGTGTACAGGCCCTTTTTCGAGATCTCGGAGGAGGCGCACATGCGCTGTATGTCGAACCTCATCTCGCCCGAGATCTACAATGTAGTGCATCAAAAGGATTGCCCGCCAGAAATCCGCATGCGCTACATTGAAAACATCCAGCTGACCGAGAGTCTGCTGCAGTCCATGATCAACAGCAGCGAGGACGAGGACTTTGTGAGCCGCATCCTCCTCCTCATCGACACCTGCAAGTCGTACGAGGACGGCCCGCCGGCGCTGGACCTGGCGTGCTACCCGCTCGTTGTGCGCACCTCCCTCTACGCCGGCTGCCTCATGCCGCTGTACCGCCTGGACAACACGGGTAAGCCGTTTGCGCGCATGGAGGACATCCGCATGTGCGTGCAGAGCATGAAGCACATGCTCCACATACCGTCGGAGGTGGATCGCTACTGCCACCTCCACGCCCGTATTTTGAGTAACCCCGACACGCAAGAGCTGGGTGCCCAATGCGGCTTCTTGCGCTCTGTTGCTTTGGCTGTGAGCCAGCTGCAGACGGAGTTCCTCGAGAGTGCGCCACTGACGCCGGCGGTGAAGTACCAGTATTATGTCCTGCAGGAGACGCTCAGTATCGCGATGGCGCCGATGCCGTGGTTGGACGCCGTTGCGATGGAGTGCGTGAAGCCCATGACAGCGCTCTACGTGGAGAGCTGTCTCTCGCTGCCGTCCGTCTTCTTGAGCACGTTTGTCGTTGTCAACGGGGCGCACTTCATGACAGCCACCACGCCCGTCGACGTCTTCATGCAGACCTGCCTTTCCTTCTTCATTGACGCAGCCACCGTGCGCAACATGGTCGACCTTGGCGCGCGGCTCGCGACACAGAGATTCTCGCTTCATAATATGTTTCTCGAGGTGAAACCCTTCTTCGAAATGCCAAAGCGTTACTGCAACATGATACACGGCGGCCTGCCCTTTGCCCACATGCTCACCGTGCCCGCGCGCATGCACGTCGGCGCCCACGTGCTGGCGGTCCACTGGGGCATCACGTCCGACGACGCGTGCGCCACCATGAGCCTCCCGGGCGACCTGGAGGAGGGCGTCGCGCGGCTGCTCGAGTTCATGGCCGAGAGCGTGCCGCACAGCCCGGTGGAGAACCATGCGCTCGCGCAGGTCCTGCGCCAGGCGGCCGACTTCTTCCTGGGCCCCATCGAGGCCCTCGTGCGGCGCTACGACCGCAGCCTCTTCGACGCGATGGAAGGTGCGGTGGAGAGAGGACGCGACGTGCAGTGGGGGGCACAGGAGGACTACACGGCCCACAGCGGGCTCGTCGCCCTCGTGCACCAGCACGTGTGCAGGCTGGCGCCGCCGCCGCTCGGACCCCGGCCGGAGGAGCTCCACACGCAGCGCGTGACGAAGTGGTCGGAGAAAATACAACTCATACTGAACACGATCGGCCTTAGCACGCCCACGAGCGATGGATTGCGCGTCCTCCCGGGCCCCTGTGCGCAGTACCGTCGGCTGCTGTTGTACAAGAAGCAGGTGCTGCCGCCGATACGTGAGATCATTCAGCGTCTGAACACGCTCTCCAGCATACAGCAAGAGTGCGCGCTGTACTTTGAGAAGCTGACGCAGGAGTACGACCGCATCTGCCATGTCACCGGGGCTCCGCCGGCGTTGCTGCTGAACCTCTGGACGAGCGTGGACAAGGCGTGCGCGGAGGTCGAAAAGGGGCTGTGTGAGTGGCTCAGTGCATGTATCGTGCTCGAGCCCCAGCTGTACCGAATGGTGACGGAGCAGTTCATGCGCATCGACTACAGGAACTACAAGCTGGAAAAGAAGAATTCCAAGGTGCCACTGGATCACTACCCGTTACTCTATCCGGAGGTAACAATGGCGTGTGTCTTGGAGCTCGTGGAATCCTCGTACACAAAAGCAGCACAGCGGCTGGTGCGGCGCCGCACACAAGAGACCGTGCACCTTCGCACGGGCACCTTCATCATCGGGATGTTGTACTCCACCTACGTGGAGGGCGATAGTGTCTTTCTGACACCACAGGATGCGACAGCAATAGCGACAGATCTGAGTCTGGTGGAGGCGACCTTCCTGCAGGTAGACACCTACGAGGCCAGCATCGACGACGTCAGCAGGAGCGAGGGCATGCAAGACGCGTCACAGCTCCTGTTGGAGCTGCGCAGCATTGTGAACTTGGTCATGTCGCAGAGCTCTGCTGATTTGGTCAACGGCACGAACGGCGTCCCTCCCATGAGTTCCCTCCCGGAGAATGCGTCACACTCGCCGTGGTGCAAGTACGTGCTGCGACACGTGCTGGAACGGCGCAAGGACAAAGTGGGTAAGCAGTTCATGTCACAGAAGCACCTCTGGTAGACCAAACACATCCCCCCCCCCCCACACACACACAAAGAGAAGAAAAGAAAAACCTTGTCGTAATAACTCTTTAGATACACACTCAAAACAGTAAGTGGTGAAGACGTACCTCTTTTTTATTATTATCTGTACGAATCCTTGTTTCTGGTTGCTCATTTCCTTCCGAGCGATTGAATGACATCTCATACATATGCATTGTACACACAGATGAACCGACTGATTTCATTCTTGTAACATAATCTTTTCGTTTTTCTCCTCTTTACTTGTTTTGTATTTCGTGAAGAATAACGAAATTCATGAGTGGTGAAAAGCAGTAGCGTGTCGTGTTTGTTGTTATACTATGAATCAATTTGCCTTTTTCTCCCTTTCTGCATCTTCCGCCTTCATCGAAAAAAAAAAAAGAACCACAAAAAAAAGCGAAAAAAATTTACTGTTATCATTTCTTTATCATTACTTTGTCAATACTTTAAACCCCTTGTATGCTACGGCGCACAGCAATGTCCTGTGCAGGTGTCAGTGGTATGGCGGTCTACGCCCCCCCTTGTCGTGTGGATCTGAAGCAGTGGTGCGTGTGGACTGGCAATAGCTGGGATAAGGTGTCGAACGTGGTCGGCCACTCCTTCCGCATCCCCACCCCCAACGAGAACGCATACACGATGGCTGCCAACGCGGTGCTCCGTTTGATTGTGAACAACAAAATCGACCCCAAGGAGATCGGATTTCTGGGCCTCGGCACGGAGAGCTCCTCGGATAACTCGGCCGGCGCGATCATCGTGAAGGGCATGGTGGACAAGGGTCTTGAGGCGCTGGGCCTGCCGTCCATCTCCCGCCACTGCGAGGTGCCCGAGTTCAAGCACGCCTGCCTTGGCGGCGTGTACGCCATGGAGAGCGCCGTGCGCTTTGCCTCTGCCGACGGTGGCGATCGTGTCGCCATTGCGGTGGCCGCGGACATTGCCGAGTACGCGCTCGGCTCGACCGGGGAGCAGACGCAAGGCGCCGGCGCGACGGCGCTGCTCATCGAGAGCAAGCCTCGCCTCTTCGAGGTGCAGCTCAAGTTCAGCGGGTCCGCGTCGGACTACCGCGGCCCCGACTTCCGCAAGCCGCACAAGCGCCACTTCATGAAGCTCGAGGCGTACAACCGCAGCAGCGAGCACGGCAAGGTGGCCGACTTCCCCGTCTTCTCGGGCCCTTACAGCACGCTGGTGTACCAGGAGGAGGTCACCGTCGCCGTGGAACACATGCTGCAGCGCCTCGGGCAGGCCCCCGGCAAGTACTACGACGACGTCACCGCGCTCTTCTTCCACCGCCCGTACAACATGATGCCCATCCAGGCCATGTCCTTCTTGTACGCCCGCGGCCTCGCGCGCGCCACGTCGGCGGAGCACAAGCAGCGCTTCGCCGACCTCTGCGCGGTCGCGAAGGTGACGCCGGCGGACGTGATCGCCGAGCTCGACGTCGACCCCAAGTACTTCAAGCAGATAGAGAGCGGCGTGGAGCCGAAGGATGCGTTCCCGAACACCGGCAAGGTGTCCCGCGTGCTGCGCAAGGAGAAGAGCTTCATGGAGCTGCTGGAGAACAAGATGAGCATCGGCAGCCCCACCATGGCCAACTTCGGCAACCTGTACACCGCCTCCCTCCCGTGCTGGCTCGCCGCCGGCTTCGAGGAGGCCTACCAGAAGAAGCTCGACATCGCCGGCAAGCCCATGGTCATGGTCGGCTACGGCTCCGGCGACGCCAGCATGTCCATCCCCATCATGCCCGTCAAGGGTTGGGAGGAGGCCGCCTCGAAGATCCACGTGGCGAGCGCGCTGGAGAACCCGCTCAACATCACGAAGGACCAGTACGAGTCCCTCCACACCGGTCGCGAGAAGACCGACATCGCGGCCTCCCACCGCAAGATGGAGTTCGTGATTGAGCGCCTCGGCTCTCGCAACGAGGTCGCCTTCCAGGACGTCGGTATTGAGTACTACAAGTTTCTGGCATAAGTGTCGAGAGAGCTGTCGCCCTCTCTCGAAGCGCTTCAGCGTCACGCCACGTCGTAGATTAGCTTGTTCGTTAGCAGAGAAGAAATGAACGGTATTCCTGGCTACGCACTCACACACGAACACGCATAGAAACAACGCCAGAGAAAAAAACGGAGATGAGGATGATCTGTGATACGTATATGGCCAAAAAAATAACAAAGCGGGAAATAAGCAGATACCCAACCCCCTCCCCAAAAGCATTTATTTACATATACACGCACACACATATATAATATTGTTACATAATGTTTAGAGCATAATCACTTATCATCTTTTTTTTGCCAAGTGTCAGAATCCTTCATGTTTGGAGCTTTTTTCCCTTTTTTTTACTTAGTTTTTTTTTATAATTCAAATCAATAATTGCAGAAGAAAGGAAAAAAAAGAAGAAAATGGAAAAAAGGAAATAATCAAAAAAAAGGTAAGTTAATAAAACTGACTCTTTTTTTTTTAAGAAGGATTGCATTTTTTCCTGAAATATTAAAAGAATAGAAAAGATAAGAAAACGAAATTAGGAGAGTGATTCCCGCGTGTTTTAATCCTTGAACGCTAGAATGTACATCACCTTCTTTCGTTGTTAAACGTACTTCTTAATTTCTCTTTTCAGTTTTGTTCTTGACTCTGTTTCTTTTTTTTTTCAGTTTTACTTGACCTATAAGAGCGTCTATACACGCAACAAAGATGACTGTGTTTATTCACCATTCTTCTCAGGAGAAAAACACCGGTTTCTTTGACATTGCCGCGTGCATGTCTCGTATTAGTACACAACCAACGAAAAAAAGAAGCACTCCTTCTCTCTTCATCAACCTTTTCTCTTATGGATAGGAAACACACGAAGCATTCTTAGATAGACCTGTATCTAGCCTTTAGTACAAACAACCCTCATTATGTCGGCGGGAGGGTTCAGCGAAGACTTCTTTTACGCGGTGCTGCAGCATTGCAACCCGTCCGCGGCGCGTATCGACGGCGTCACGCGCGTGGCGCTGCGCCACCTGCCCTTTGCGACCGAGATGTGGTCGGCCATCCGCCGCGTGCTGATGGAGCAGACGGACCTCGACGGCCCCGTCAACCGCGCGCTGTGGTGCCTCGTCGACGCGCTGCTGAAGCACGCGCCGCTGGTGTTCGTGCCGCTCATGGGGCCGCGCCTCGTCGAGTACGCGGTGCAGCACATGCCGTGGCGCCTCGTGCAGGGCAGTGGCGAGGTGTGGTGTGAACGCATGGTGCGCACGTGGGAGGGCGTTGTGCCGCCGGCCGTGTACAGCGCGGTGCGCCGCCACGCCGTGCAGTGCCGCAGCGAGGCGGACCTCGACGGCGCGCTGCACGCGCGACAGGCGCAGGGCGAGCTGGAGGGCGGCGCGGCCGCCACGCCGGCGCAGGTGCGGCAGCTCTTCGAGGAGTGGGACGCGCTCAAGTACCTGTGCGTGACCACCGCCCAGCGCGACCAGGGAAAGCGGGCGGGCTTGGGTGCGGCGGCCCCCGTCGCGGACGGCCCCGTTCCTGTCACGGCCCCACGCGGCGCGGGGGTGGCGAAGGAGGGGACGGACGAGGACGAGGAAGACGACTATGTCCCCGATTTTGTGAAGGGTGCCAAGCCGCGGGAGCTGCCCAAGTTAGACATTCAGGTGAGGCGTAAGCCGCGGAGGCGAGCCCGCGAAGACGATGATTTGTAAATTACTCTCTGTGCTGTTGCGAGTGCCGTGGCTATTTGGCTCTGTTTGTGAAAACCCCTTTCTCTGGTCCCTCTTTCTCTCCAACGGTGCTGTCTATACAGAAGATAGAATGTGTGTACTGGATGCATGACTAAATTCGTATTTCCTTTATTCCGCCCTCGTCTTTTCTATTACTTGTTTTTCCATCCATAGCAAAATTGAGTAAAAAAAAAAACATATAAGTAAACGAGAAAAAAAAAAAGAAGTCAGAGAGTAAAAATAGGAAAAGAGAACGCTTTCCCATTATACTTGTTACTTGGTAGACACTTCGAATGCCTCAGCTTTCTTCGCAGAACAGACGTTGGAGTATCATCCAGTGCAATGAGTACCCACCGGGCCGCATAGGGCATACCTTCTGCGCTGATACAGCTGGCACTAAGGCGTACGTGTACGGTGGCGTCAACGACACGGAGGATGTTTCCTGCTACCTAGAGGACTTCTGGGAGTACGATGTCGTCGAGAAGCAGTGGACCAGCCGGCCTCTCACCGGCGACGTGCATTATTCGCGTGCGTTTCACACTGCGGTGTGGCACAAGGATCGCATGTTCATCTTCGGCGGCTGCAATGGCCGCGCGCGCTTCAACAAACTCTTCACCATCGACGCGAACGGCTTCTGTGCGTCTGCTGAAACGGTCACGCACCCCCCGATGACGCGGTACTGCCACAGCGCCGTCGTCTTCGAGGGGTCCATGTACATCTTCGGTGGCAAGTGCGGCGGCAGGAATAGCAACAAGCGCCTCAGCGACCTCTACCGGTGCAACTTGAACACGCCCGAGTGGACGGAGTGCGAGCAGAGCGGCGAACAGCCTCCCCCCCGCTCTGCACACGCGGCGCTGACGCATGAGCGCACCATGATCATCTGCGGCGGCCGCAACGTCCGCGGGGAGTGCTGCGAGGACTTCTACATGTACCACTTCGACACGTGCACGTGGCGCATCATCATCACGCCGCACGCGCCGTCCTTCGGCCGCGCGCGCAACAGCGCCATCGTGCACCACGGCACCGTCGTCATCTTCGGTGGGTGGAACGGGAAGAAGAAGCTCAACGACCTCATTATGTACAACGCCGAGGCTAACGCGTTTGAGGCGCCGGCCGACTACGATCCGGCGAGCCCGTCACGCCGCGAGTGTCACGTGGCGGTCATGTGCCGCGACACAATGGTCGTGTTTGGGGGCCGCTTTAGGGGTATCTTCATGTCCGACACAACAGAACTGTATCTCGGCCCACCGTCCGCCATTGAGGACGCGCGTGACTGGCTATTGGAGGCAGGTTTCTTGCAGAAGCCGGGGGGTCAGACGTTGCCCTTCAACGCCAGCGACTTGCTACCACCACGGCTCCAAGACGTTCTGATTTGCCACAGTGTGCTACACGACCGCATCGCCTCCAACAGCTAACTCAACCGAGCGGCACATTTTTGTGAAGCGCAAAAAAAAAAAAAGAGTGCCTCTCGCTGCACGATCCGTAGGCAGCAGTATCGGGGGCTTGTCTTGTGCGATTGCTCCCAAGAGGCGCTGACGCTTTTTCTGTTTCATATGTGCTCTTTCTTCTTCTTTCACTTGTTATACTACTAGAAAGAGACTTCTCTACACCTGTATGTGTGTATGTGTTCATTATATCAATACATAGACATATATATATATATATATATATATATGTATGTATGTATGTATTTCCGTTGTTACTTTTCCCTGTTGATGCAGGTGTAAAATGCTTGATTCTGTGTTATTACTCCTCGGTTCCCTTTATGAGTGAAAGGTGCCTCAAAATGTAGTTTGCACGTAGTAGAAAAAAAAGAGTGGAAACAAAGCAAAGACACCGTGTTTGCCTTTCGAGCGCATATTGTGTCCGTACTGTATTTTTTCCTTGTTCTATACTTATTTTCTTCTCTCTTTTTCTTTCTCTTTTTCGTACCTACCTGCATCACTCTGGCTTCTTGTTGTGTGCTATACAAAGAAACAGAAGGAAATCAACATGGGTATTGTTCGCAGCCGTCTGCACAAGCGCAAGATCTCCGGTGGTAAGGTGCGCATCCACCGCAAGCGCATGAAAGCGGAGCTCGGTCGCCTCCCCGGCAACACCCGCCTGGGTGCGCGCCGCGTGAGCCCCGTCCGCGCGCGCGGTGGTAACTTCAAGCTGCGCGGTCTCCGCCTGGACACCGGCAACTTCGCCTGGGCCACCGAGGCCATCGCTCAGCGCGTGCGCATCCTGGATGTGGTGTACAACGCCACGTCCAACGAGCTTGTCCGCACCAAGACGCTGGTGAAGAACTGCGTCGTCGCCGTCGATGCGTCCCCCTTCAAGCAGTGGTACGCGCGCCACTACGGCATTGACTTCGACGCCGACAAGAAGGTCAGCGCCGCCAAGGCCGCCGCCGCCGCGACGAAGAAGGCCAAGAAGGCTAAGAAGGACGAGGTTGTCGTCGAGAAGTACGATGTCAACAAGGCCTCCCCCCGCCTTCAGCGCACCTGGGCGCTCCGCAACCGCAACCACAAGGTGGAGAAGGCGGTCGTGGACCAGCTGCGCGACGGTCGCCTGCTCGCCCGCCTGACCAGCCGCCCTGGCCAGACCGGTCGCGCCGACGGTGTCCTTCTGGAGGGTGCTGAGCTTCAGTTCTACCAGAAGAAGCTGGAGAAGAAGAAGAAGTAAATAATACTCTTATACTGATTTCTTTTTTGTTTCTTTATTCATTTTTATTTAGTCCAAAACAAGAAAAAAAATACACTAGTGAGACCTTTTCGGCGAACTACATGGGATGTGACCTTTTTGTTTTGTTTTACTCCTGGCTGACGTGCTTTCTGATGCGCACCTATCGTCGCATGCCTCTCTTCTTCTTCTGTTTTATCTGCTCTCTGCGTTGTCACAGGATCCAAAGTTTTCAAGTGCTCCGTCAGTTCGTTTATACGTTTTACTTTTTTGTTACCGTTCTAAAGACCTCCCAGTTATCTGAACAGACATAAGTATACATACCTATACCTACTCAAAATCAAAACTACTCAGTGATGGCCTCTTCTGAACAGGTTGCTAATTGCATCCGCTGCCTTGCCGCGGACACCGTTCAGGCGGCGAACAGCGGCCACCCTGGCACGCCGATGGGCATGGCCCCGGTTTCTGCCGTGCTGTGGTCGGAGGTGATGAAGTACAACAGCAAGGACCCGCAGTGGGTGGACCGCGACCGCTTCGTGCTGTCCAACGGCCACGGCTGCTCCCTGCAGTACGTGCTGCTCCACCTCGCGGGGTACGACCTCAGCCTCGAGGACCTCAAGAAGTTCCGCCAGATGCACTCCAAGACCCCTGGCCACCCGGAGCGCTTCGTGACACCGGGCGTGGAGGTGACGACCGGACCGCTCGGCCAGGGCATCGCCAACGCGGTGGGCCTCGCGGCGGCGGAGGCGCACCTGGCCGCGACCTTCAACCGCCCGGGGCTGACCCTCGTGGACCACTGGACGTACGTCTTCTGCGGCGACGGCTGCCTTATGGAGGGCGTCGCGCAGGAGACGCTGTCGCTGGCAGGCCACCTGGCCCTCGAGAAGCTCGTCGTGGTGTACGACAGCAACCACATCTGCATCGACGGCGAAACGAGCCTCTCCTTCACGGAGCAGTCCAAGAAGAAGTACGAGGCACTCGGCTTCCACGTGATCGAGGTCGCGAACGGCGACAGCGACTTCGACGGTCTCCGCCAGGCCTTCGCAGAGGCGAAGGCGACGCGCGGAAAGCCCAAGATGATCATCCAGACGAGCACCATCGGCTTCGGCTCCAAGAAGGAGGGCACGGAGAAGGTGCACGGCGCCCCGCTCGGCGAGGAGGACATCGCGGCGGTGAAGACGCGCTTCGGCCGCGACCCCGCGCTCAAGTTCCACGTGGAGCCGGAGGTGTACGAGACCTTCGCGCGCCACGCGGCGCAGTGCCAGGAGCAGCAGAAGGCGTGGAACGCCACCTTCGAGAGCTACAGGCAGCAGTTCCCCGCCGAGGCGGCCGCCTTCGCGGCGCAGATGAAGAACGAGCTGCCGGCCGGCTGGGAGGCGAAGCTGCCGCTCAATGACAAGTCCATCGCGACCCGCAAGGCGAGCGAGAACTGCCTCGCCGCGCTGCTGCCGGCGATCCCGGCCCTGGTCGGGGGGTCCGCGGACCTCACCCCGAGCAACCTCACGCGCCCCGCGTCGGCCAAGCTGGTCGACTTCACGCCCACGTCCTACGAGGGCCGCTACTTCCGCTTCGGCGTGCGCGAGCACGGCATGACGGCCTTCCTCAACGGCGTTGACGCGCACGGCGGCCTCATCCCGTACGGAGCGACCTTCCTGAACTTCGTGGGGTACGCGCTGGGCGGCCTGCGCCTCGCGGCGCTGTCGCACCACCGCAACATCTTCGTCGCGACGCACGACAGCATCGGGCTCGGCGAGGACGGCCCGACGCACCAGCCGGTCGAGCTCGTCGCCGCGCTGCGCGCGATGCCGAACCTCCTCGTCTTCCGCCCGAGCGACCAGACGGAGACGAGCGGCGCGTGGGCGGCCGCCATCGAGAACGCGCGCGGCCCCTCCGTGCTGTGCCTCAGTCGCCAGAACACCGTGCCGCAGCCGCACTCCACCATCGCGGGCACCAAGAAGGGCGCCTACGTGCTGCAGGACGTGGAGAACCCGCAGGTGGTGCTCATTGCGAGCGGCTCTGAGGTCGGACTCGCGACGGAGTCTGCGAAGGAGCTCAGCGAGCTGCGCGTGCGCGTGGTCTCGATGCCCTGCCAGGAGCTCTTCGACGCGCAGCCCGACGAGTACCGCCTCTCCGTGCTCCCCAAGGGCATCCCGGTCGTGTCGGTTGAGCCGTACGTGTCCTTCGGCTGGGAGAAGTACTCGCACCGCCACGTGGGCATGAAGGGCTTCGGGGCGTCCGCGCCGGCGGAGCAGCTGTACGAGCACTTCGGCATCACCAAGGCTGCGGTGGTGAAGGCTGCGCGCGAGCTTGTTTCGGCGTTCCCCAACAGCTCCGCCCCGCTCAAGTGCCGCTTGTAACACTGTGATGGTATGCATAGCAGTGTTGCGCTTGTACTCCAAAACGGATCTTAATAATATATACACTAAAAACAAAAATGAACAAGTAAGACGTAAATACATCAGTATAAAACCGATACCAAACAAAACAGCAATAGTATCCCTAACCTAATCCCTAACGGAAACGTCTAAATGCAGTGCAAAGATATACCCTTAACAACAAAAATAACGTGCACTCGACACTACAAGGGGATAAGTTTTTCTTAAACCAATATAAAACAAATATACATCATACGAAAAAAAAACAGGTTGTAAGGAAGTATCGTATTTTTTTTTTGCTTACAACTTTAAAAACAAAACAAAAAAACAAAGAAAGACATACTGTCCCCGATTTTTCCGTTTCTTTTCTTTCTGTCATCGCTTGTTCTGTTTTATTCTTCTGTTTCTTCCTTTTCCCTTTCATTATTTTAAGAAATGGTAAAAATATAAAGGAAACTATGAAAGTACAATTATACTGCACGTATCTAGTGCTCTGAAGTTTTTTTTTGCCCTTTTCTTGTGTCTGCGTATGTATCGCTGGTTGCAATGCATACTCTCATCCTATGATATATATTCCCTCTTCTATCCCCGCTTCTCTTTCTTCACACTTAGTTTATTTACTCAAACCTGTGAAGATGGTTGGCACCAAGAGCGTCTCCCGCCGCAAGGCCCGCCGCGCGCACTTCCAGGCGCCCAGCCACGTGCGTCGCATCCTCATGAGCGCCCCGCTCTCGAAGGAGCTCCGCGCCAAGTACAACGTGCGCAGCATGCCGGTGCGCAAGGACGACGAGGTGGTCGTGAAGCGCGGCTCCTTCAAGGGCCGCGAGGGCAAGGTCACCGCGTGCTACCGCCTCAAGTGGGTCATCCACGTCGACAAGGTCAACCGCGAGAAGGCGAACGGCAACACCGTGCCCGTCGGCCTCAACGCCAGCAACGTGGAGATCACGAAGCTGAAGCTGTCCCACCACCGCAAGGCCATCCTCGAGCGCAAGGACCGTAGCACCAAGACCGACAAGGGCAAGGGCAAGGTCACCGCCGCCGACCGCGCGATGCAGCAGATGGACTAGAGTGTCTGTCAGTAGGTTTGATTCTAAACGTCTTTTTGTTTTTCATTTATTCATTTTGATACAAAAAAAAAAGGGTATCCCCTTGGTGAAGAGGTAGAGGTGTGCGTATAATAGGACGCGTTTTAGTGCATTGTGAGAAGCAGAACATGATAATAGAATTCTCTCTCTCTCACTCTCTCTCTCTCTCTCTCTGTTTCTGAAGTACTGCAAGTCAGCTGGAAACTTATCATATATATCCTGTTGTCATTTTCCGTTTTATTCTGCTAGTCCCTTTCACGCTTTTCGCGCAGACCGTTTCCCATGAGTGCCAAGTCGTCGCCATCGCGCGCCTCGGACGATTGGCGACATGTGTACGAAGAGTTTCACGTGAGTGCCGCGGACCGTCGTGAGGCGCTGCGCGTGCTGCGGCCCTTCCGCCGCACGCTGCGGGCGGAGTCGGCTCGCGTCGCGGCGGCGTGGGGCGTGGCCCCGGCGCCGCCCTCACCCGCGGCCGGTGCCCCGTGCTACGCCTTCTACAGCTGCAGCTCTCCCGCGGGTCCGTCCGGCGCCTCCATCGACGATCTGCTGGCACTGGGCGGCAGTGGGGGCGGCGGCGGCGTGTGGCAGCCGCACGTGCTGGAGCGCCGGCACGACTACATCCAGTGGATATTCCCGCTCCGCACCCGCGGGATGAACTGGGCGGCCCCGCTGCTGACCACGCCGGACGTGGCGCGGCTGCGCGCGGACGGTGTGGCCTTCACGCGGGTGCTGCTCGCCGTGCAGATGATGTGTCGCTTCTACGGCTGCAGCCTCACGTTCAGCCGCGGGGAGACGAAGGGCCCCCACGGCGTGGCCGCGCGAGCGCACGTGTGCCGCTCCTCCAATGCAGCGGAGTGGAGGGCGCAGTGCGATAATCTGCTCGGGCACTTCCACAACTGCCTCCGCATCACGCGCCTGCTGCAGTTCCTCGCGGAGGTGCAGCTCGGTGCCTTGCAGGTGGGTTGGATGGAGTATCTGCTTCTCGAGGTGTTTGTCGGCGAGCCTCATGAAAACGACAGCGACAAGGGTGACGCGAGCGCGGTGACGACGGCGCTGCCGCCGCTCCGCTCCCTCCAGCGGAGCTATCTGACGTACTGGCTCGAGACCCTGCCTTCGGCCGGTACGCGGCAGCGCATCATGGCTCGCGTCGCGCAGGTGCTGGAGGAGCGTCAGGTGCTCTCGGCGGAGGAGCGGGAGGTATGGGTGGAGCAGCTGCTGCTGCCGGGCGGGACGGACCTGGCTCGGCTGGGGACGGAACTCTCCGTGAAGACAGAGGGGGCGCTGCCGCCTTCTCGTAAGCGCACACGATCTGTGTAACATACACTTGCGATAAAAAGAGCGTTGATGGTCACATGGATAATTTTTTTTGAGTTGTGTGAACATATATTACATGCACACACACACACACACACACACACACATACACATACACCAAAAAGGTAGAATGCAAAGGTAGTCCGTTTCTCACGCATCCACTGGTCTCCCTCTCTCTTTCTCTCCGTCTCTTCACGCGGCGTTTCTTTTCCGTAGATCTATAAACCTACAGACTGAAATAAGATTTAGGTGTGCGTGGCCTACGTCTCCCTTCAAAGTTTTTGTCTCGCTTTCTTATTATTCGCTTATTTACCGTTGCTCCTTTCATTACTTGAGACTTTACTGATGTTCCGTCACACGCTGCGCTACCTTGCCGCGCTTTCCGCGGAGGATATCCAGGCAAAGCTGACCGCTTGTGCGACGCTGAAGCCGACCAGAGTGGCTGTGGAGGACACGAGCCAGGGTTGCGGCTCCTTCTTCAATATCACGATTGTCTCCCCTGTTTTTGCCGGCAAGCCGCTCATCCAGCAGCATCGGCTCGTCAACGACGTGTTACAGGAAGAAATCAAGGCCATTCATGGATTTACGCTCAACACGATGGTCGCGGAGCCGGAGGCCAAGGGGAAGAAGTAAAGTCCCTAGAGCAGTATCGAGATCTGTCAGCGACGTGCTTGTAGTTGCTGAAGTTGCACGTTGTAACAGCAGTTCTTGTGCTGTTGCTGTTTTTTTTTTTGCTCCTTTGTTCTTGTTTTCGCTCGTTTTTGTGATAGATTTGCGATGATAAATGAGTGAAATGCATCAGAGGGTGTGAGGAAGAAGACTAACTCCAATTCGCTCACATACTACTCCACCGATGGGCGGCTTGGTCGTTCGTTTTGGCAAGTATACTAATTACAACACGCTTTAGTGTATTGATGCACGTCTGCGCATGTGTGGAACGGAAGAAGAGGCACCACTATGGCCATCACTTCTAGGGGCTGTTTTACGGCAAGAACGTTTCCTTTTTTTTCCAACAGCTGTCTCTCTCTCTCTCTCTCTCTCTCT
>AUXH01000171.1:0-32486 GCA_000482145.1 Strigomonas culicis
GGCGGCGGGCGGCGCCGGCGGTGGGCCGACGCGCTCTGGGCTGGCGCCCGACGCGGAGCGCCGCGACGCCGTCGACGCGGTGCTGGCGGGGCGCGCCGTCCGCTCGCGCAGCTTGGTGTCCGTCGCGGCGGGGTCCTTACGCGGGGACGAGGCGGGGCGGTGGCCGCCGCCGCTGCCGCTCGGCCGGCGGTGGGGGAAGAAGGCGTCGGAGAGGCTGCGCTGCGAGAGCGTGGCACCCGCGCCGGGGTACAGCGTGCCCCAGGTGTAGCCGAAGTCTTGGCTGCTGCCGCCGGGCTCAGTTGCGGCGCTCGGCGGCGGGGGACGCCGGTCACCGTCGTCGCGCGGCTTGGTGTGATACGCGTCGAAATAGAGATAGGAGTCCATGTCGTTGTCGGGCGGGTGGGTGCTGGCGAGCGTCGAGTCCTGCGGGCTGGCCATGATGCGAGAGCGTGGACCCGGTTCAATATATATACAAGTGGATCCTGTTACTGTGGAAATTGGAAGAACAACAAAAACAAAAATGAAAGAAAAAAGAACAACAACGACACCAAAAGATGAAAAAAAATAAAATGAGGAAAGTGAAGGAACAAAACTATAATACAAACGGATGTAACAGAAAGGGAAAAAATACTTTTTTTTTCTTTTCTGCTAGTACCCCTGCTTTGGGCTTCCGTCGTAAATCATAATGAAAGTAATAATAAATGTAAAAGAGGAAGAGGAAGGAGAGAACACATATACTATACACAGTAGATTTTGATTTCGCCTTTCTTTTCGTTAAATGCACTGTAGATGGGCATAGAATGTGTTGATTGCGGGAAGACACACATACACATACAAGTATATCTATGCAATTGAATATAAAAAGCAAACGCAAAAACAAAACGAAAGTTAAATAAAAAGAAAAGGTTCCATTTTTATATATTCTACGCGTTCAGTAAGCTCCAGTACTTACAACAGCTATTATTTTTTTTTTAAAAAAGAATTAAACAGTCAATAACACTGAGGAGACATAAGGTAAAAAGTAAAAAAAAAATGATGTGCTCATAGACGTGTTTCTATGATTCCGTTACATTTGCTGTTACGAACGGAATTCACACAAATTAGCTGTGTCATCAAGCATATAAAAACCATACGCTTATAGCTTTATTTATCATCACTTTTTTTTTCACTCAAAACTCTACCTCATAAACAGGGAAAAAAAATGAACTTGTGTATACATATCTACATATTAATTAATTAAACGAGTAGAACAACACCAAGTAAGCCAATACAGAAAATAAAAAAATGTACATGATTAGATATATGCATCGTTCCTTTGTCCATCCTACATCATATATATATATATAGGATGTGTAGGAGAAAAAAGCCATGTGGTTGAATTATCGATTTACCGATATTCTTGCTTCTCTTCTCGAGTCCTGTTGCACATACTGCCTTTGTGTACACACTAAAAAAAAATACATATACAAAAGAAAAGAGCAGCAGTAACAACAACAACATCAATAAAAACAAACAAACAGACAAGCAAAACGATGAAAGAAACTCACTCCGCAGTGTTGCACCTTTACAAAAATAATATAATATATGTTTTAAGTGGAAAAAAAAAACACCGTGTATTTGGATGATGAATAAATGAGTGAATACATGTGTATATATAATCATAAATAATGTGTATACAGGTATTTTATGTGTATATATCAAGAAGGACAATCCTATAAAGCAACACCATGAAGAAACAAGGATCCACCAACTAAACTCAAAAAGGAAAAAAAAAGGGAACAAGAAAGCAAAAACAAAAACACAAGAAAGAAAAAAGACATATTTTCATGTTAACCTTTTTCCTCTTCTCCCTTGTGCCGGTCGTCGCCCCTGGAGAGCGAGCGACGAAGCGCTGCATCACAGAGAGGAGAAACAAAATGTGATACAGCTGTGCTGCCTCGGACGGTGGCACAGGTTCAAAAAAAAAAAGAATAGAAATGCAAACAAACAAAAGAAGAAAGAAAAAGAAAACAACGAGGGATCAAAACATCTGCGAAAAAAAAAAAGAATATACAAACAAAGAAAAATGAAAATTATAAGTCTCATACGCTCCATCACGCATGCTGTTCGTGCGGGACTTGATTCTTGATTCCCTCCTTACTTGACTTTTTTTTTCCATTTTATTATTACTTATCGTTGTTTCTCTCTCTCTCTCTCTCTCTCTCTCTCTCTCTCCCTGCCACGCGACGGACGGTGTTAGTTGATGACCGGCGCGCCACCGACGTCCTGCAGGATGGCGTAGAGGGAGAAGGGGCGGCGACCGCGGGCGGTGAAGGCGGACGCCGACAGCGCGCGCAGCGCGGCGACGGCCCCGTGCCCGCTGAGCTGCACCGTGCGGTGGCGGTCGCTGACGCAGCCCAGTATCTCGGTCGCCGCCCGCACATTGGCAGCCGCGAGGCGCTGCTGCCGCAGCATCTCCTCCAGGTCGGGCGGCAGCTTGTGACCGCGTACCATGCGCTTGACGAGCCCGCGCGCCTCGTGCACCGAGAGACGCTCTGTGGGGTTGTGGCACAGCAGCCCCTCCAGCAGCCGCGTCCAGGCCTCGCCGTACTCGGTCGGGATGTGCAGCTTGTTGGGGTCCGTGATCTCCTCCGGGTTGCGGAAGGGCAGGCGGCCGGTCAGCAGCGTGTACAGCGTGACGCCGACCGCCCACATGTCGACCGCGCGGCCGGCGGCGGTCGCGTCGCGCCACAGCTCGGGTGCGATGAAGAGCAGCGTGCCCTTCTTGCCCAGCACCTGCGGGCCGCCGGCCGGCGCGCCGGCGACGCTCATAGCGAGGCTGCGCGCCATGCTCTCGTGCATCATGGTACTCATGCGCTCGCGGTAGTTCACGTCGAAGGTCTCGGCGACGCCGAAGTCGGCGAGGTACACGTGGCCGTTATCCATGAGGATGTTGTCCGGCTTGATGTCGCGGTGCACGACGTTGTGGCGGTGGAGGTACTCCAGCCCCGCGAGGATCTGCCGCGCGTAGCCGACGAGGAGGTCGGGCGCGATGGGCGTGCACACCTCGTCCGTGCCGTCCGCCACCTTCAGCGTCGCGATGGCGCCGCTGGGCACGTACTGCATGACGAGGTAGATCTTGTCGGCCTGCGGGTCGTCGATCACCTCATAGACGGACACGATGTTGCTGTGCCGCAACGTCTTCATGATCGCGACCTCGTGCATGAAGCCCTGGAACTTGCGCTGCGCCTCGCTGGGCCCGCCCAGCCGCACCTTGTCCTCCGCGCGGCGCACCTCCTTGATCGCGACGAGCCGGCGGTACTCGTTGAGGGCGAGCCGCACCTTGCCGCACGCGCCGCGGCCGATCTCCTGCAGCACGCGGTACTCGTTGATGAACTTGGCGCCCGTCACGACGTCCCGGCGGCGGTGCAGCGTAGCCGTCTCGCGCCACTTCGACGTCGTCGCCGGCAGCCGTCGCGAGGAGTCGGCGAGGTGCGCCGACGGCGGCGCGCGTGGCACCGCGTCAAAGAGCGACCGCCGCCGCGGCGCGGTGCCGACGCGCTTCGTCGGGCTGAACTCCCAGTCCGCGTGGCTCGACTCCGCGACGGGGTTCTCGACGTGCAGCATCGGGGCGGCCTCCGAGTGTGGCGTTGGCATCGGCGGAGGGGTGGGGGAAGGCGTGGAGCAAAAAGGAAAAGGGAGAATAAAACAACAAGGAAGAGAAAACAAAAAACAAACAAACAAACAAACAAACAAACAAAAAAACACTCACACCCACACGACCAAACGCAGGTTATAGAGACGGATGATCGGTTTCACTGCTACGTGTGCGGCGCCACGGCAAGAGTATGTAGTGGGAAACAATAAGTTAGAGCCGCCGATCAGATTCGAGAAAAGAAAAGGGAAAACAAAACACACACGCACACTCACACAGAAAACAGCAAATAAACAACTCTGTAAAACTGAAGATTATTAAAAAGGAGCTGGAACGACGTACAATACACAGAGCTCTCTATCGTATATAGAGGTCTATAAGAATAATAGTAGTAGTGGTGAGATACCAGAGAAAAAAAAACGCAAAAGAACTTGTAGTACAAAGTAATAATAATGTAACAAAACTAAGATGCATGCAAACGCAAAACACAAAGAGAGAGAGAGAGAGAGAGAGAGAAAGGATAATGCAAGAAAAACACAAGGGTACGAAGAAAAAAAAAGCAAATAAGAATACACAATGCCTCCTTCAAAGAGGACCATTTTTTTCTGGAACTTTTTTAAAAAACTGAAACAGTCAACGAAGAAGTAACTTCTAAAGAAGCACATGCCGCACTCAACGCCCTGAGAGTACGTACTCTCACGTGCCGGCATGAACGTAAACTGAACAAATATCACTAATTGAAGAAGGAAAGAAATGTCGTATAAATAAAAGCTCTTTTAACAAAATCAGAAAATAATAAAAAAAAGCTATGTGTATAAGTAAAAAAAAAAAGTGGAACGTGGCGCGTAAAAAAATCGAATTAAATAAGAAAACGAGAACAGCAAAGTGATTATTCTCTTATTTACTTTTCAAAAAAAAAGGAACGTTTAAACTTTTTTTTAAAAATAAAGTTTTACATTTATATATATGTATATAAGATTGAGTAGAAACAAAAAACAGCTTTAGTAAGAGACAAGTTTTTTTTTAGCGGTTTATGACTTATTAATACTCGTGTAAAACAGAAAAAAAAATAACAAAAAGAAGCCAAAAATGAATAAAACACAAATATAGTAAAAAAAAAAGAATCACTTTCCAATAAATCTCTATAGTACACATATGTATATATGTATACACCCATAAATGCATATAAGGATGGGAAGAGATTGTTCTTGGGCCTACATACAATGCCAGTTTTGTCCGTTTGAATTAACGATACACACAGGGAGTGAGTTCTTACGATAAAAACGTATTTATATATAAACATATATGAACTTTGTATTTACTAGCGACAACACCAATATATACATAGATATGTATATATTATTTAAACAAGCGAACCAGAAACACACAGACACGCAGAATAGTTTATGACAAAAAAAAAACGTCAATAGTATATTCATCATCACACTTCTTTTCTTCTTCTTTGCTTCTCTCTTGTTTTGGCTGCCTTCGCACTTGTGGACGTGGATACATATGTAGAAGTAAACACGAAATGTCGATATACAAGCGCACATTGATGAAGCGCGTCAGTCATACAGTGAAGAGGGAGAAAAGAAAGAAAGAAAAGAATTTAATCACTAGATAGGGTTGCCCCCGTATGTGAGCGTGACAAAACGTCAAGTGGAAATTGACGGGAAATGCGATACGTGCACACAAGAGACCAATTGAAAAAAAAAATAATATTGTTGAAAGCGAAGAAGAAAAATGGTTTTATTTTACTATTGTATTATTATTCAAAATGAAAAAAAAATGAAAAAAAAAAGACACTTAAACGTGCCAACGAATCTTGGTATATAGTGTTTCGTATAATGGTACAAAACAACAACAACAACAACAACAACAACAACACCGATTATAGAATAATAAAACAAAAAACAATGACCAGCTATTACTCTAACAATGATCAGTTGTTGCTCTTATACACTTATGTATATATCTTAAAGTCAGTCCATGGGATGCATGGGCTGCTCTCCATGTACCTGATCACCAAAACGAGACCTTCTTCTTCATGTGGATGACGAGTTCGCTGCAGTCGATCGTCCGGTCCGACATGGTGATGGTGCTGCGCGGCGGCAGTGTGCTCCCGCTCATCCCCTCCGTCGTGCACGTCGTCGACGGCGCATCCATCTTGCCGCGACGCGCGGTCAGCTTCCCGACCCCCACGACGGGCGGCAGCGCGAAGGACTCCATCGGCACGTCCTCACTGTGCTGCCGCACGCTCATCGGGCTGCGGCGCGGCGGGCAGGCGCCGGCCGGCGGCTGCGGCGTCATGGGCACGGGCGTGTGCAGTGCGGGCACCTGCGGCCGCGGCGACGGCGGCGACAGCGGGACGGCCTCGACGGAGTAGCTGCTGCTGCCGCTCTCGTCGTCGTCCGACGTCACGCGCGGCGGCGTGGCGGTCAGCTGTGCGGGCGTGCAGCAGCGCGTCTCCAGCAGCGGATCCTTCCCCAGCGGCTCCCACAGCCCGAGCTCGAAGTCGACTGTCACGATGCTGGCCTCGAGGCTCGAGCCCGCGCTGTGTGCCGTCCCGGTCGCGGTCGACGAGGGCACGATGGCAGACACGCACGGGTCGCTCACGCTCGCGGTCACGCCGGGCACCGGCACGACGGGCATGACGCCGGCCGGCGGCAGCTCCTCCAGTGCCTCCTCCGCCTCGAAGCGGCGCGCCGGGTCGCGGCACAGCAGGCCCTCCAGCAGCCGCGTCCAGGCCGCGCCGTACTCGGTCGGGATGTGCAGCTTGTTGGGGTCCGTGATCTCCTCCGGGTTGCGGAAGGGCAGGCGGCCGGTCAGCAGCGTGTACAGCGTGACGCCGACCGCCCACATGTCGACCGCGCGGCCGGCGGCGGTCGCGTCGCGCCACAGCTCGGGTGCGATGAAGAGCAGCGTGCCCTTCTTGCCCAGCACCTGCGGGCCGCCGGCCGGCGCGCCGGCGACGCTCATAGCGAGGCTGCGCGCCATACTGGCCTTGATCATGGACTTGATGCGCTCGCGGTAGTTCACGTCGAAGGTCTCGGCGACGCCGAAGTCGGCGAGGTACACGTGGCCGTTATCCATGAGGATGTTGTCCGGCTTGATGTCGCGGTGCACGACGTTGTGGCGGTGGAGGTACTCCAGCCCCGCGAGGATCTGCCGCGCGTAGCCGACGAGGAGGTCGGGCGCGATGGGCGTGCACACCTCGTCCGTGCCGTCCGCCACCTTCAGCGTCGCGATGGCGCCGTTGGGCACGTACTGCATGACGAGGTAGATCTTGTCGGCCTGCGGGTCGTCGATCACCTCATAGACGGACACAATGTTGGGGTGCTTCAACTTACGCATGATGTTGATCTCGGACCGGAAGCACTGGAACTGCACGGAGGACTTGGTGAAGGCCTTGCCGATGCGCGGCCGGTCGCGGGGACGGCGCACCTCCTTGAGCGCATAGGAAGCCCCGTCCTCGCCCTCCAGCAGCATCACTTTGCCGCACGCGCCCTTACCGATCATCTTGACGACCTTGTACTGGTTCAGGTACCGCTCGCCCTTCACCTTGTGTTTGTGCAGCACATCGACTTGCTTGAAGGGACTTCCCTGCGACGGCGGCTCGCATGAGGCCATGGTGGAGACGGTTGCTTTTGAAAGGTGTGTTTTCACGGAAGTGGGAAAGAAAAAAAAGAAAACACCCACGAAAAAAGAGAAAACAAAAGTGAAAAAAAGAATAAAAAAAGAAATTAGTTAGTGTTATAGGTAAAAAAGTCAACAAGGAAAAAAATGTGTGTATAGACGTTTTGTTCTTCTTTCAAATCCGTTATAATCGGATATAATAAGTTGTATATATACAACTTGTAAAAGAAAACAAGAATGAAAAAAATCTTTTTTTTTTATGAATTATATTTGCTCGACGTACAAGTTGGAATAGCTTTGAATAAAGCTCTGTTGTTACAAAATGTGTGTATATACGTTTACGTATATAGTATATTCTGAACGTGTTGTTCAACGTGTAGAACGACGAAAGAGTAAAAAAAAAAGAACAACTCAAGTAATTAAGAAGTAAATGCAAACAAATAATCTGAAAAAAGGGAGTAATTCAAAAAAAAAAGGAAAGAAAAAAAAGCTTTTATAAAAAGCGATGTTAAAAACCCGGTCAGGTTTTTTTTTTTTTCTCTTTAAAAAAAAAATATGCTGAGGTGAAGAGCTGAGGCGCTTTGAGTTCTATGCATCATGAAAAGAGGAGAAGAGGAGAGGAAGGAGTGTGGCACGAATACTCTCATGAAGAAAAAAAGAAGCGCTGTGCATCCACTGCGACTACACGTAAAACCGAAACAACGAGAGCGAAAGTGGCCATATATCTTACATGAGGAGTATATATTAACGACTGGAGTATCATCATCCTTACATATTAGCAAAGAGTAACGATCAAACGAATGACACAGATTGTTCTTCTTGTTGTTTGTGGTGTTTTTTTTTTACATTTGAGAAAGAAAAGAAAAGAAAGAAATCATATGTGTTTACTGCCATATGTGAATCGCCAGTTACGAATGCGCATGGTAAAGAGTACGGATGATTGGACAAGTGGTCCACCACCATTATCACCACCATTATGTCCAACAACAACAACAACAACAACAACAACAACAAAAACAAAAAAGCAAAAACGAAACTAATGAAAACACAAAAGAGAAAGCAAAAATGAACAATATCATTAATAATAATACAAATGTTACTTCTGCAACCCAGCAGCACAACGGGGATCAACGATGGCAAATACAAAGCTAAACATCATTTTTTTCCTTTTATCGCTTTTGCCTTTAGTGTTTCAATACATACAAGGGAACGCATCAACGATGAAAAAGAAAAAAAAATATATATAACACATGGATGTATATAAAAGCTCACGGAAAAAGAGGTGTGTGTTTGATGGGGAAACGTCTGACGTCATTACGTATGTCAGATACTTTTTTTCATATTATGTAGCTTCCTACACCGAACACAACTTCGGCTCCACACGTAAAGAATAAAAATAAAAAAGATGGCGCATCATACGAGCGATGGAAAGCTCTCCCACAACGACCGTTTCTAGCACACAGAGAGCAAGCGAAGTAGATAGATTGATAGCGAGAGAGAGGAGTCTTGTTCAGAACGATGCTAGGCGTAGTAGATGGGTGCCACATCGCCCTCCCACTTCCCTGCCAAGAAGTTCTTGTCATCCTGCACAAGAGAGAGCGTCACGCGCAGGGCACTCTCCAGCTCCGCCGCGCGTGCTTCCAGCTCCGCCCGCGCCCGCGGCGACGGCTCCGCGCGCGCCTTCTGCTGCGCCTCGAGCCAGGCCTTCTTCTGCGACGTCGCGCGCGTCTTGTGGTACTTGAGGAGGTCGCGGTAGGAGTTGAACTTCATGACCTTTCCGGGCATGCTGCAGAGTTTCATCGCCTGGTAGTTGAGCATCTTGAAGATGGGGCACTGGCCGTCGTCCGGCTCCGCGTTGGTGACCGCCGTGATACAGACGGTGTAGCACGGCCCGGCCAGCACGTAGTTCAGCAGCCGCACGTACAGCGACTCGGGGCGCAGGAAGAGGCTCAGCGCCATGCCGCTGCTGCGGCCGATGACGACGGTGAAGGAGGAGAGGCAGAGGTCGCCCTCCGCCTCGATGCGCAGCTGCTGCCACATGGTGAAGATCAGCAGATGTGGCTCCTCCCCGCAGTCAAGGTCCAGGTCCGCCGCGAAGGCGCGGTCCACCGCCGCGTGGGCGGTCGCTTCCGACGTCTGCGGCCACAGCTTTGCCTCGCGGAGCACGGCGCCGGCGAGCGGCGAGAAGCCGATCTCCGACGGCCGCACGTCGTCGTCGCAGACGTCCGCCTTCAGGAGGTCGATCACGCCGTCGCGCCCGGCGAGCGCGGCGGAGAGGTGGAAGGTCGCGTCGCCGGCGCGCGCGTCCATGATGCGCTTGGTGAGGTAGTGTAGCATCCCCTGCGACATGCCCGCGTCGCCGGCCTCCAGCGTCTCCTGCAGCACGACAGAGGCGTTGCTGCCGCAGAGGAAGGCGCTGAGCGCCGAGCGCAGCATCGCGGAGCGCTCCAGCGTCGTCACCTTGCCGGCCGGCATGGCGCCGGTGCTCATCGCCACCACCTCGTCCACATGGAACGTTTTCTGCATCGCCGAGAAGCCGGATTCCACCCACACGTCGCCGACCGTGTTGGTCGCGTGCACGTCGACGTACTCGTCCATGATGGTGGTGCTCGACCCCGTCGTGTCCAGCACGCAGCCGAGCATCAGCATGGAGTGCGCGTCGATGCCGGTGGCCATGTCGGGCGGGCGTGGCGCGAAGCTCGTGAAGGTCCCGCCGCTCCCCTCGACGTGGATGGAGCCCGACAACAGGCGCGCCGCGCCGTCCGACAGCCGGCTGAGCGAGCGCGAGCTGGGCCGTGACCCCGCGCCCGACAGCGGCCGCGTCGGCAGGTGAGCCCCGTTGTGTGACACGGACCGCGGCGTCACGCCGCGCGGCGCGACCGCGTTCACCAGCGTCGGCGGCGTCCGCGCGCCGTCGTGGATGGCAGTGGTGGGGTAGATGATGAAGCCGTCGCAGCGGCTGCTGCGGAGGTACATCTCGTGCTCCATGGCCATGTTCTCGTACTTGGCGGAGCGCTCCGCGAGCCGCGCGCACTGCGCGTCGTCGAGGTTCTCGTCCATGATGCGCTGGCGCGCGGCGTGGGAGACGCTGCGGCAGTCCCGCACGTAGCTGCTCACGCGGCCGCTGCGCGGCTTCACGCTGGTGAGCCCGCAGACCTTGTACTGCGTGAGCAGCCCCTGCAGCACGGTCGGCGGGCTGCTGTGGTCGGGGGCGATGGAGAGCAGGCAGGTCGTCTGCGCGGGGCCGCCCATCGCGGTGCGCAGGAGGCTGATGGGGTAGCGCCGGTCGTCCTTGTCGAGCGCGTCGGCGAAGACCTGGACGCTGTTGCGCGTGCACACAATCGTGAAGGAAGCGAAGACGACGTCGAAGCGATGGCCCTGCTTCGCGTCCTCGATGGGGAGGTGGTTGAGGTCGAGCGCGTGCGTCGTCTTTTGCACGCACGTGAGCACGACCCACGCGCCGTCGTCGCGGCCGGCCACGTCGTCGGCGAAGCCCAGCATGCTGTCGATGACGGCGTGCACCTCGGCCGGCCCGCCGACGTCGACGCCGCGCGTCTGGTTGAGCACGGGGCCGAAGAGGGGCGAGGCGCCCACCGCGCACGGCACCGGCACGAAGTCGGACTCCGCCATGCCCACCTCGGCGAGGTCCTGCAGCAGCGTCTTGCCGCGCAGCAGCCCCCCGAAGAGCGTCACCTGCATCCGCTTCTGCCGCGACGTCTTCAGCGCCGCGAGCTCCGTGATGGCCTCCTTGTACTCCGTCCACACCGGCTGCGCGACGAACGGGGTGCCCGGCGCGTCCAGGTGCGCGGCCAGCAGCACCACGCTGTTCTGGTCGTACACGAAGGAGTCCCGCAGGCGCCGCAGCGAGGAGAAGGTCTGTACGAGTGGGTCGGCGTCCTCCGGCGCGGCGGCCTGCCGCACCTCGTCCACGATGAAGCGACATTTGGAGGCCCCGGCCACCGCGGCGGTCTCCGGCGGCAGCGTCAGCAGCACGCTCGTGTCGTCCACCATCGTGAGGCTCATCGGGTGCGGCCCCGCCGGCGCGGCCGCGGCCGGCGAGGGCAGCAGCAGCACGGTCGACTTGATATGCAGCGTGTCGTCCTCCGCCGGCGCCGCGGTCGTCTCGCGGCTCGCGGCGGTGTGCTGCGTCAGCCGCGCGGCCAGGCTCTGGACCCCGTCGGCGGGCGCGGCGCCGGTGGCCCTGCCGCTGAGCCGGCGCGTGCTGCTCGTGAGGCGCAGCGTCGGCTGCCGCTCCTGCGACACGAAGGAGCTGTTCTGCAGCGCCTGACGCACCTTCTCCATGCGGTCCGTCTTGGGCTCCTGCACCGTGACGGCGGCCGGCGCGCCACCCGCACCGATGGAGACGGAGAGCGGCCGCGGTATGGGCACCGTCACCGGCAGCGAGCCCAGGCTGCGGTGCATCTCCGGCGGCGGCGGCGGCTTCTTTGCGGCGGGGAACAGCACGGCGCTGCGCTCCTTCGGCGGCGCGGCCCCCCACGGCGTCTGCGCGCGCAGCGGATACACCGCCGGCTCGGCCGCGCGGTCGGTCAGCAGCCGCTGGGTGTCCAGAGAGACGGACGGCGACGCCGGCGCGCGGCGGTCGTCGGCGAGGCCGTCCGACTGGCGCAGAAACTTGCGCACGCTCCCGCTGCGGGGCTCCTTGTTCTGGATGCCGCGCATGAAGTCCAGGAAGTCCATCGTGCGCTTCACCTCGTTCTGCTCGTCCTCTTGGTCCATGAGGCCGACGAAGCAGGTGCGCCGGTGCCCGCCGAACGACGCCTCGAGCAGCGGCCAGACGGCGGCCGGCCGCGTGGTGATGGCGGTGTGCAGCAGCTGGTAGTTGCTGCCAACATGCAGCATCTGGAAGGAGGAGAGGTACACCTCCGGCGGGTGGCCGGCGCCGAAGGTGCCCTTCACCTTCCGCGTCTGCTTGAGCACCAGCTGCACCCACACCATCGTGTCGGGGTTCGTGTAGGGGTCCACCGCCGCGCTGCGCGCGTTGTACAGCAGCGCCTGCGCCACGTACCGCGCGTCGTCGCTGCTACACACGCGGATGGGGGCACCGTTGCCGATGCAGACGCCAAAGAGCGGGTTCTCGCCGAGCCGCGCCGGCTGCGCCTCGGCCTCCGCGGCGGTGGTGGGCAGCAGGTTGTGCACGGTGCCGTCGAGCCGCACCGCGTAGGCGGTGACCGTCAGCGCGTTGCTGAAGACGTCGTCGCTGCGCCGGATCCCCTCCACGGAGCGCACGAGCTCCGCGGCGACGCCGTCCTCGGCGAGGTTGGTGCAGCGCTGCGTGTTGCCGACGACGAGCGTCGTGTTGTGGCCGGAGAGGCCGTGCAGCCGCAGTACGTCCAGCACCGCGGACTGCTCCGACATCTTCGCGCGCTGGTAGTCGACCATGAAGGCCTCGTCGCTGAGGTACGACTTGTGGTCCGCGTCGTTCGACGTCTGCAGCGGCGCCTCGGCGCGCAGCGGCGCGACGGGGTGCAGCGGCGCCGCGGCCGCGTGGGCGGCCTTGCGGGGGTCGAGGTGCAGCGGCCGGGCCGGCGGCACCTCGTCCTCGTCCTGCGCCGCGATCGCGAGTGTGAGGATGCGCGTCTCCTTGTACATGTCGAGCGTCTCGGCCAAGGACTCGTCCGCGCCGGGGACGCCCTCGAGCATGATGGGCGTGCTGTCCCACGACAGCTCCGCCGCGAGGAGCGGCAGCGGCGGCGACGGCGGCGCCTCCGGCTGGGCGGGCGGCGCCCCGTTGCGGGGCGCGCCGAACTCGGCCGTCATGCCATTCACGCTGGTGCTGTCCGCGGTGCTGCGCTTCGCCGCGTCGGCGGGCGGCCTCGCGGAGGTGGGGCGCTTCGCCGCGGTGACGGCCTGCGACGGGATGCGGACGGACTGGTAGACGCCGAGGGCCCAGTTCATCACCTCGTCGGTGTCGTCGCCGAAGGAGTAGCTGAGGTTGCCCGGCGAGTTCTGCGCCTTCTCCTCCACCTTCTGCTCCGGCTCTTTGGCCTTCACCGCTTCCTTTGCCTTCGCCTCCTTGGGCTTCTCCTTCTCCTTGTCCGTCGCCGCTGCGGCCCACGCCTGCGTCCCGCCGCCGCCGCCCGCGGCGCGCGAGCGCGAGAGGGACGGCGGCACCGCCGGGGCCGTGGCGATCATCTCGCCCACGTCCGGCAGACTGCCGTAAAAGGAATAGTGTGCCGGCGAGCCTGGCCGCTGACTGAGACGGCGCTGCGGCGGGCTGCTGACGGCGCCGCGCGGGGGGCTCGCCGGCGGCGGACACGCCGGCACGCTGAATCGGTTACGGCTGTCCACAGTGTTCATCGCGAGGGTGTTTAGGGCCCACTCATCGATCGAATCGAAACTCATCGTTTTTTTTCAACTGTGATAAGAAATAATTGTTTTTTAAAAGATTATAACACAAAAAAAGTAACCTTGAAAATGCACGCGAAAAAAAAAACGGAATAGTAATAACAAAAAAAGAAAGAAAAAAAAAAGCAACTGAGATGAAACAAAAAACACACAGACAAACAAGACAAAAGAACAAAACCTACTAGTATACTAGGATGATACGATGGGAGGGAGAGAGTGGAAGGAAAGACGAAGCATTCTTCCTCATATTTCTTTGTCGTGCTGGCCGGTCCTTGATACAAGCAAACGAACAACAGACAAACCAACAGCGTCTTTATGCATGTACATGCTCATAGATCTGAAACACTGAAATCATCTGTATAGAGAACAGACACAACAATACGATTCTTTTTCTTCTTCTCTTTTTCTCTTCGTTTCTGTATATATATATATTAGTATTCTCATTGCTTTTGCGCCTGAATTATGGAAGACAGTGCACGTCTATAAGCTACGAAAGAAAACACAAACAAGAGGAAGGGAAAAAGAAAAAAATCTTTAATATTTTTCACGCTTTTTTTTTTTCTTGTACACCGTGTACTATAGGTGCGACACACTACTCTTGATCCGCCTGGAGCTTCTTCTTCGCCGCCTCCTCTTCCCTCTCCTTCTCTACCGCCGCTACAAACTTCTGCAGCTCCTCCTCGCCGATGTACTCCGACTGGTGGAACTTGAGCACCAGCAGTTCTATGTTCTTGGAGCCGCTCTCGACCACCTCTAGCAGCGACTTGATCGCGAAGTGCACGCAGGCGTCGCGCGACATGTCGGGTGTGTAGGCCTTCTCCATGTAGTCGATGACGCTCTGCTCGTGGCGGCCGATGGCAACCGCGCGCCACGCGGAGGTCATGCCGGAGGGGTCCGTCTTCCACAGCTGCGCGGTGCCGTTCTCGTTGAAGCCGCCGACGATGGTGGACACGCCGAAGGGACGGCTGCCGCCGCTCTGCGTGGACCGCTGCTGCACCTGTGCGATGTAGCGCACGAGGAGGTCGATGTCCATCACGTCCTCGTAGTTGAGGCGGAAGCGCTGACACTCCAGCTGCGCCTTGTTGATCAGCACGCGCGCGTCCGCGGAGAGCCCGGCGAAGGCGAGGAAGGCGTGTTCATCCACCCGCACGATCTTGCGGATCGTCCGGCCGTCCTGCAGTTTCTGCGCGGAGCGCTTCTCCACCGCTATGATGATGCAGTTCTTGCCCAGCACGCCGACGGCGGCGAGCCCCTTCTTGACGGCCTCCTGCGCGTACTCCACCTGGAAGAGGTGGCCATCGGGGGAAAAGACGGTGAGTGCACGGTCGTAGCTCATGCTGTGGGACCGCTGGATTTCGTTGGAACTGTTGGGTTTGACCTTGTGTAATCGAAAAGAGAAAAAAAAGAGAAAGAGAGAGAGATGAGGGGAATAAAAAACAGTGGACAGTACCCACAGGAGGAGTCAGTTGCCGGCGCACACACGCAGCAACACATTCATACACACACACACACACACACACGCACACGGCTAGTTATGGCACAAAGATACGCATAAGTGAAGGATAAAGCAGTCCGTTACTACACACACACACACACACATATATATATGTATCTAAACGTGCACATGGTCTATGTCACATGTACACGAACGCGGGCACCGCCGTGTAGTCGTGCGGCAGAATCGCGCCGCCGAGTTCCTCCAGCGCGTCGTCCTCACGCAGCCGGCGCCGCGCGGCCGCCGGCAGCGCAACCTCCGCGTAGCGTCCCGCCGCCGCGCGGTCCTGCCGCAGGTGGAGGGTGCGCGGGCCGCACAGCGGGCACTTCACGAGGCGCAGCGCGAACAGCGGCGCCGGCGGCAGGCCGACGGTGCGCAGCTGCAGCCGCATGTTGACGCCGTGCTGGAGCAGCCGGCCGAGGTCGCTGCCGGCCGCGCCGTCGCCCGCCGCGTCCTCGCCGAGCGGGGGCGCGTCCGTCAGCAGCAGCACCGCCAGCTGGTGCACCACCGCGACGTCCTTCAGCTCCGCCAGCGCCGCGGCGACGGCCGCCTGGCGCGCGACGAGGTCCGTGTCGTCGCCGGCGTAGCTGCGGCGCACCAACACGCTGAAGTTGTCGAGCACAACGAGGGCCAGCGGCCGGCCGGCGGCCGCGCGCTGCTGCAGCGCGAAGCGCAGAAAGGCCATCCGACCGCGCCAGTCCTCGAGGTCGCGGCAGGGGCTCAGGAGCACCGCGGCGGGGTCGGCGCCGCCGTCGAGGAAGGGCCCTGCGTCCACGCAGGGGTCCGTGTGGCACCACAGCACGCCGCCGTGCGCGCCGGCCGCGTGGCACGCCCACTGCCGCGCGAGCGCGGCGCTGGGGCACCGCGGCGTCGCGGTGAGCTCCGCCAGCCAGCCGGCGTGCAGCCCACCCAGCAGCGCGGCATCCAGCGCGGCGAGGCCGGTCGGCACGACGCGCTGCGGGACGAGCGCCGCCATCGTCGTGAGGGCGGCCGGCGGCGGGCGGCAGGCGGCGGCCGCGCGCCGCACGAGCCGCCGCACGTCGGCCAGTGAGAGATCGAGCTCCGCCATGAGCGCACTCGGCGGCTGCGTCAGGTAGTGGAGGGCGGCGCCGGGGGTGAGGGGGTCCGAGGCCATCGCACGCGCGCCGCTGGAGCGAGGCAGGCCACGGGAAGGATCGGGGATGCGACAACAGCCACCCCACGGACGGATCTACACGGTAAGAGGAGGAGGGAGAGAAATACTTTTCGTAGAGGACGGAACCACCGCGGAGGCAGCGGCAGCAGCCGTATGTGAGCTAAATAGAGTAGACGGGGCGGGGCGGTGTGGAGACAATGCCATGTGAGCTGTTTTCCCCACAAACACTCTAGAGGAGCGCATACATATCGTATATATATTTTGTGTGTGTGTCTTTGGTTTTCGCATTTATTATTCAAATATAAAGGGAAAAAACAACAAAAATAATAAAAAAATGCCTTTGTTAGAGCTCCAATGTTTAACAGAAGTCAGGCGTTAGCTGTTTATATTTTATTTGTTTTTGATTCGGAAGTAAGTGTATGTATTGCATATGCGGGGATGTTGCTGTGAAGCAGTGCCCCTCCCTCCTTCCAACAATAACTTGTCGATTTAATTGGTTTAAGTTCGCTTCTCTCACCGCCTCAACAGCTGGGCGAAAAGGAAATTCAAAGGAAAAAAAAGAAGAAGTAAAAAAAGTGGTAATTATAATGATAGTAATGATATTGATTGATGAAGTGTAGGCGTGTAAATATGCAACAGCTAAAAAAGAAAAAAAAAGAATTACATCGGAGTCGGAATTCCTATTTTACTGGTAAACAACTAGGGTGGACATCGGACATGAACGTGCACAGAGCGGCACGACACGCAGGGCGTCTGCACGGTGGGGGCTCTTAGAGCGCCTTGAACGCCTTCTCGATGGCGTGCGCAAGATCGATGTCCTTCTGTGTGACGGTGTTGCCGGCGTCGTGCGTGGTCAGCTTCACGTTGACGCGGCGGTGCACGTTCGCCCAGAGCGGGTGGTGCCCCATCGCCTCGCACACAGGCGCGACCGCCTGCAGAAAGGCGACCGCCTGCGGAAAGTCCCGGCACACGTAGTCGCGCTCGATGTGCGAGAGGCTGTTGCCGTCCAGGCGCCAGCGCGGGAGGTCCTGCAGCGCGCTCGTGATGGCGGGCGCGGAGAGCGGCCGGGGGCCACAGCGTGTGAAGGTGCGGCGGAGCATGTCGGGGCGGTGGCGGGGATGGAAAGGAAAGATCAAACTGATGTGGTGGGGGTGGGGTGGGGGGGAGAGAGACGCGAGGGGGAGGGAGACGGAAATGGATGTAGCAATCATGGACACCACCAACCTATCTATCTGTGGAAAGAGTGTTGAGTTTTACAAAAAAAGGCTTTTTTTTTCTATGTCAGAACGTATACAAGTAAGTGGGAGCCTCCTCCGGGCATCCCCCGAAGCGCGCGCCGGTTAGCGGGACGGAAGGCTCTCCGCAACTAACTTCTCCAACACCTTCTCTTCCGTCTGCAGCGTCGCCAGCGTCTGCAGCAGCGCTCGTCGCTCGTTGTCCAGAGCGACCATTTCCATCTCCACCGTGCTCAGGTACACGTTGAAGGCATTGTAGTCCGGCGTTTCGCGCTTGGGCGGCATGCGGCACGGTGTACGCAGGAGAGTCTAAAAAGCTTCACGGCTGAACGGGGCACGCATAAAACAAAACTAGTGGAGAGGTGGAGGAAGAGAAGGAGAGTACATCAAGATGGTACTTCATGGGATATGCACACACACACACACCCACACATCGATCTATAGATGCCACTACTAACATGTACACCTCTCACATGAGGTGGGTGGGTGGAGAAGCGATAAACGAAAAGTGACACCTGCACAAGCAAGCTACTTTAGTTATTTTTCCGGATACACTCCATTAGAACTAGGTGCATATTTTTTTTTTTACACTTATATATACGTTTTCCTTTTCCGTTTTTTTTTTTGTAACTCTGTTTTCCTGTCCTCCTACCCAGTGGGAAGAAGCGGAAAACAAAGAGCAGCAACCCATGCATGAGGTGTACCTTAACGTTAGTATTATGAGTTAGCTAACACAGATCCACAAAAATGGTATAACGAATCTTGTTTGCTGTTATAGAAAATACGAAGCCATAATGTAAACAGATCATTGAAAGATAATTAACTTCCACAGCATTTTGCTTCAATAATAGAAAAAAAAGCAACAGCAAAAATAATTCAGGAATCAAAAGTAAGGCCTGAAGCCGTTGTACTTTTCCCGCTCTTACTCTTCACTTTCCTTTTTTAGTTCTTAACGATATAGTTAGCTTTGCCGTTCTTTTTTTTATTTATTCTTCCGTTTACACTTTTTCCTTGCCCTTAATCTTGCGGAGGTTCTCCCACATGAAGTGGGACTCCTTCATGACATTAAGCGCAAAATCCTTGTCCTTGTACTCGCCGTTGAACGCGAACTTGTTCTCTACGCCGCCTTGGCAGATCTTGTACACGCGGAACCACTCGCGGATGGCGTCCAGGCAGCCCGGAAGGAACTTGGGGATATCTGTGATGTCCTTGATGAAGCGCGCCACCGGGTCGTTGACGGAGATGCAAATGAGCTTCCAGTCCATCTGTCCATCGTCGATCATGCCGAGGACGCCGAGGATGCGCACCGGGTGCACCTCGCCCACGCGCATCTGCCGCATGCCGATCTCAACGCCGTCGATCGGATCGTTGTCGCCGTACACGCCGTCCTCGAAGACGACCTCCGTGCTTTCCCACGTCTGCGGGAAGGCGCCGTAGTTCCACATCATGTCGCCGTGCTTGTAGAAGCGCGGCACGCCGTTCTTGATGTCCTGCTTGATGGGGTTGAAGGGCTCGCCGGTCGCGATCTCGAACTTGGCGCGGGTCCACTTGGGGATCTCGCAGATGAAGTTGTAGCGGTTGGCACCGATGTTCTCCGGCTTCGTGCGCACCGGGTCGCGCACGGAGAGCGGCACGTCGTGCCAAGGGCTCACTTGGCGCTCGTAGGCGGTCTCCACGTCCTTGAAGTAGTACTTGACGCGGTAGCTCGGGGTGAAGATATCGCCCTCGTCCTCGATGCGCAGCTGCTGCTGGTGGTACGGCACGGAGAAGTCGGCCGACACGAGCGAGAATGTCGTCTGCGCGGTCTCGCGGTCCGGGTGCTCGGTCCACCACCGCCACAGCTTGTCGAAGGTGATCTTGCCGTCCATGCCTTTCAGCTCGTCGTACATCTTGGTGACGCCTTCCGAGCTCTGCGAGCGGCCCACATACTGGCAGAACTCCGCAAGCTGCGGCAGCTCCAGGAAGCCCTTTTGCGTCACATCGAAGGCGGAGAACATGCGCTCCAAGATGCGCTTGCGCATCGTCGTGTTTAGCTCCTCCTTCGCGTAGGCGGCCATGTCGAACTCGTTCGCTGTCGTCGGGCTGCTCTCCGTGGGGAAGTCCATGCCGTCGGCGTCGCCCTTGCCGGTGCCGAACTTCGTGACGGGGTGCACACCGCGCACCTCCTTCTTCGTCGTGGGTGACATACACACTTCGTCGCCGTCGCTATGCGGTTCCGGGGTGTCGTGGGCATGAGGGTCCATCTTTTCGCGTTTTTTTTTAGATATAGTAAGAGTAATAATAATGATAATTAGTTAAAAAAATGTTTTGTTTTTGTTTTCGGTATGTTTTTCACTTTTGAGAGAGAGAACAAACTATCGAGAGAGGAAGGAAGAGGGACAGCATGTCCATCACCCGCTACACACAAACACAACACTCAATTCGCAAACACCACCAAGAGCAAAAACAACAACAACAACAAAAAAACAAACAAACATAAACACCATTCTCTGTTTGATGATGCTATTATACAAACACGCGCGCGTCTCAGGGCGCTGGTACCCTCTGGACCTCGTCCAGCACCCGCTCCATCTTGTGGACCGCCGCACGGCGCTCCTCCACTTCCCCGCGCATGTACTCGATGATCGCCATGCGCCCCGTCTGCGACACCTTCGTGCGGATGCCGTACTGCAGCCGCGCGACCACGCCCTCCACGTCGGTCAGCAGCTGCGCCATGGCCCGCTCCGCCTCGCGTGCGGCCGCGCGGTCGCCGCCGCACAGGTCATACGACGCGGCGCCGCGCTGCAGGAGCTGCAGATAGAGCTCGTAGAGCGTGTCCACGTCCGCCAGCAGCGCCGCTGTGGGAACGGGAGGCGGGGCTGTGGCGGTGGGCGCCGCCGTGCGCGCCGGGGCCTGCACCCGCGCGGCGACGCGGCGCAGCGTCTCGGGCATCCGCGTGAACTGCACCGCGGCGGCGGCGCTCTTCCTGGGGTCTGCCATCTCTGGCGTGGTTCCTACCGCTTTTCTTCTGTGATGCGTTTCAAGCGCAAGAACGACGAAACAGAAAAAAAAACAAATAATGAAGCCGAGCACGGAGAGAGGGAGGGAGGGGAGGAGAGAAAGACGTGTTTGTGAACTTCTTTTAACTGCAGTGAGGGCCGGTGCGCTCCCTTCACGTTTAGCATTGCACATAGAGCGTGGCGGAGCGTGGCACTCCGACACAGGCAAGAGGATCTCTAGCCATGCTCCCGAAGCCGCTGACGCTACTTCATGTGTCTTCCTTTTTTCAATTCTTGCGATGCGTGAGCATCCTTTTTGAAGCCTCATTGCGGTTGCGGGCGAGAAGCACCTCGATCTCCTCCATCACCCGTTCCAGGTCCGTGATGGCGGGGTTGCCGCTCAGCACAAAGCTGACGACGAGGGTGTTGCGCTTGAGGGCCTTGCGGATGCGGTCGGCACCCTTGTCGGTGACCAGGTTGCGGCTCATGTCCACGCGCTCCAGGCAGCACGTCGTCTCGCCGAGGATGAGCGCCAGCGCCGCCGCGTCGTGGTCCGTCAGCCGCGCGCTCTGGCAGATGAGCTCCGTCACGCGGTAGCGCGCGCCGCCCGGCAGGAAGAGCAGCGGCGCCACGTAGCAGAGGTTGAGGCTGCGCTGCGCCACCGCGCGCCGCACCCGCGCGGGGGTGCGCGCGTAGGGCAGCCGCTCGTCCGGGTAGAAGCGCATCGCGCGCGCGGTCGCGATGGGCGTGCCGTCGGCCATGAAGCTCATGGGCGGGCCCGCCGCCCCGACGGGGCCCATCGCCGTGTGGCTGATGTTGACCACGGTTACGCAGTCGAGCGCCAGGCGCGCCGCGTCGGCGACGCCGCCGAGCAGACAGCCAATGAGCTGCACCATCCGCTGCGGGGCGGTAAGCCGCGTCGCGTCGCAGCAGCCCTGCTGCAGCCGCGCCAGCAGCTCCTGCTCCGCCCGCGGCGCCGGCAGCCGCCCGGCGTGGCCGAGCGCGCCGGGCTCCGCCGCGGCGGCGCCGAGAAGCAGCTCCATCAGCCGCAGCTTCGTGCAGCCGACACCGCCGTCGCACACGTCCGTGTGCGGCAGCAGCGAGGGCCGCACCACCACCGCGGCGTCGGCGGCGCTCGCCGCGTAGTCGACCGTGACGGCGCTGCGGGGTGAAGGGTGCGGCCGGCGGTAGGCGCTCGGCACGAGGGCGTCGATGGAGGGCACCACCCGCGTGTTTAGATGGTCCACGTCGATACGGCGGACATCCGTGGTGGAGGTCATAAAAGCAGATGCTAGAAAGGAGCCATACAGCACACGACCGAAGAAGACAAAATGAGAATCGAGGAGAGGGAGAGAACCACATATCAGCTTTTGCTGCATTTTCTTTTTTCTGTTGGCAGTGATGAATCGTTTAGAGAGGTGAGCGAGTTGGAGTCCTATTGAAGTGCGTCCGCGAAATGGAATAGATGTTTATGATTACTTTACACACTACCCCCCTCGCGGAGGTAGTTGAGCTGGCGGCGCCGGATCTCCTCCTCGAGGGTGTCGTTCTCCCTCTTCACCGTCGTGAGCGCCTCCGCGCTGCCGAAGTCCGTCGCCTGGAGCAGCTGCTCCACCCGTTCCAGCCGGCCGGCGGCGAAGGGCAGCTCGAGCGCGCGGCAGACCGTCTGCAGCGCGCGGCCGGCGGACGGAGGGTAGAGCACGATGACGTCGCCCTCCGCGCCCATGCGGCCGGTGCGGCCGGCGCAGTGCACGAAGTGGGCGGCGGTGGGCACCGGGCCCAGCAGCACGACGTGCGTCACGCCGCCCACGTGCAGGCCGCGGCTCACCTCGTGGCTGCCGACGCCGACGAGGAGCCGCCCCTCGTTGAGGAGGGCCAGCGCGCTCTTGTCCCTCACATAGACGTTGCCGTCCTGCGCAACGATCTGGTGCGGCCGCACGGCGGGGACGGCGCCGCCGCCGGCGGTCGGCGCGTGCAGCGGCTCGGCGAGCTGCCGGCCCTGGGCCAGGTGCGGCGCCGCCTCCGGGAGGCGCGGCAGCATGCCCTGCAGCGCGCGGCACACCGCGCCCACCTCCGCCCCCTCCGTGAAGAGCAGCACGCGCGGCGCGGCGCACTGTCGGCAGATGAGCCGCAGGAGCAGCTCCAGCCCCCGCAGCAGCGGGTAGCTCTGGCTCGCCGCAAAGAAGTAGAAGCTAATGGTGCTCGGCAGCGCGTGCTCCACGAAGCTCGTCGTGAGCCGCACCGCGCGGTCGTTGCGCGTCCACGCGTTGAGCGTCTGCGCGGTGACGCCGTCGACCGTCGCGCTCGCGGCGACCAGCTGCGCAGGCACCTCGTCGCGTTTGCTGCGGAAGAGGCGGTCGACCAGGTTCGCGCCGCTCACGCGCTGCCGGCCGTACAGGACCTCCGCGGACAGCAGCAGATCAGCCTCGTCCAGCACCACGCAGTCCACCTTGCGACGCAGCTTCTCGCCGACGATGGAGGGGCTCAGCCGCACAATGTCCGCGATGCGCTGCGGCGTCCCGACGAGCACGTGCGGCTGGATGTTGTGCAGCCGCGCCAGCTGCGCCTCCAGCGGGATGCGCTCGATGGCGGCCTGCACGATCTGCGACGTGCACCCGCCAAAGTGGCGGAACCACTTGTCGTACTGCAGCGCCAGCTCTTCCGTCGGCACGAGCACGACCGTGTGCAGGCGGTAGTTGAGGCTGTCCCGCAGGATGCGGTTCGCGATGGCGAGGGCGATGCCGAAGCTCTTCCCCGTGCCGGTCTCCGAGTGCGCGATGACGTGCTGGCCCTTCAGCATCAGCGGTATGAGGGCGCCCTGCAGCTCCGTCAGCTTCTTAATCCGCAGCCGCTTCAGCGCCAGCACGAGCGGCACGCACAGCCCGGCCTCCCGCGGCGAGGTCTGCGCGTAGTACAGGGGGTGCGCCTCGTTGTGGTTCAGCAGGAACCGTTGCTCCGTGGAGGCCAGCAGCTGCGCGTCGCCGAGCCGCATCTGCAGCAGGCGGTGGCGCTGCGACAGAGTGCCGTCCGCCTCCTTCGACTGGTAGAAGTACCGCTGCGAGACCGGCTTTATAGCACTGATGCGGCCCGAGGCGTTGTCCTGGTACTCCTCCAGGAGGGAGGCCGCGGAGCCGCGCGGGGGCGCGCGCACGCCGCGGAGGTACTGCAGTAGCTGCCACCCGCTGCGTCGCCACATGGTGAGCACGCTGCGACGGTCTTTTTTTTCTTTCTTTCCTCTTTTTGCTCTTGCAATTGGAAGTGAATGACAAAAAAAAAAAGAGAAACGAGATTGACAGGGGACGAATGCACGTTAGAAGCACAGGACATCATTTCCAATACAAAGGAAAACAAAAAAGAAACAAATAGTAGAGCCCTTATTGCCTACCTTTCCATCTGTGTCCACAACAGTGGCAGCACTGGTTCTGCAGTAATTATGGTTAAGATACTATTCAGCCTTTTTTTAAAATTTCATTGTTATCCATCCCTAATAACAAGACGACACGTTATCGATACACCCCAAAGCGGACACGCACAGGGGGCCGCTGCGCCCCCCCCCCCCCTCCCCGGCCGTCTCAGACACTCAGCTTGGACGCGCTCAGCACCGGGTTCATCCAGAGGCCGTCGCCCAGGTGGTGTACGTTCTCAATACAGGGCCCCTTATTCACGCGCGCGATGTCATCCGACGACATGAGCATCATGCCGACGGCCACCGCGTGCTCCTTGCCCTCTATGTACACCGCGACCACGTCGCCCTCCTCCGTGTCGGGGCAGATGGCACCGCCCTCCGACGTGAGGCCCGGGCACATCACGTTCGCGCCCGACACGACGTAGCGGCAGCCACCGATGTCGACCTGGTGCCCGGGGAGGATAAACGGGTACTTGTGCAACAGCTTGAGGTGCGGAAGGTACTTCCCCTCGTGGTGGCTGAAGAAGAGCACCTCCGGCTGCGCGCTCACGAGTGTGATGCAGTGGATTTGGCCCTGGCAGCGGATGATGTAGATGTCCGACTTCTTGGGGAGGATGTCCTCCCAGTACTGCTCGAGCGCGGGGTACTGCTCCTTCAGGTCCTCCCGGACCTTGTTCTGCTCCTTCTTGTTGCTGCACGCAATCTGCGCTACGTTCTCGAGCGTGAACTTTTTAAAAAGGTCCGCCGACATCTTTTCACAAGGAAGCAATGGAGACAAGTTGCGCTTCGAGAAAGAAAAAGAAAAAGAAAGAGAACACAGAGAGAGAGAGAGAGAGGGAGAGATGCATTGTAATAATTGTGCAGCTCCATGTTCGAGAGAATAGCAAAGACGTGAAAAGGCTCATACAATTGCGTGTACGTAGCGCTCACTTCGCTGATGGTTCACTTTTTTTTTATTCTAGCTATAATGTACCTTTCACATTTGTACTTTTCTTCTTCTATCCTTTCATCTATAGTGCATATGGCTGAGCATGTATGACTTGTGTATCCCTTCAGCACGCACGCAGTATCATTTTTTTCGAGGAGGCGGTGGCGGCGGCGGCGGTGGCGGTGGTGGTGGCGGTGGCGGCGGCGGCGGCGGCGGCACTGATGATGCGGGCTTGCTGTTTTGCTCCGCTTCGTCTTCCTCCATCAGCTCGCGCAGCTCCCGCTGCGCGTCCTGCAGCATGGAGGACAGCACCGGCGGCGCGGTGTCGGAGGCGAGGGACGACGACGTGGCGCTGGTCGGCGGCATCGGGCGGGCCACGCACGCGTGCTTCGGCAGCAGCCGCGCGACGACGCTCTGGCCGCACTGGTCGCAGCCCACGAGGCGGAACTCGCAGCCCGCCTCGTGGGCCGCCAGCGCGTCCGCGCGGCAGCGCTGGCGGCAGAATTCGCAGGGCCGCAGGCTCGTCGACGCGTCGGGGTCCGTCGCCGAGGCATCCGGGTGCCGGGCGCTCCCCGGGTTAGACGCGGACGCGCGCGCGGCGGCGCTGATGGGCTGGTCCTCGTTGTACGGGCTGTACCCCGTCGACACGAGCGGCGGCACGGTCGGCCGCTGGGCCATCTCCGACGTGGGCGGGTCGCGGTCGAGGCTCACGTAGGAGCTCGAGAGGACACGGGAAAGGTCACCGGAGGTGGGGCTGCCCTCCACCCCCAGCGGCGACGCGGGCGGCGACATCACCGTCAGGCTCCCCGAGGCCCCCTTGCGCCCGCCGCCGCCGGCCGCGATGGGCGGCGGCACGCTAAACACGGGCACGACGCTGGCCGCCGCCGCGCGCGAGGCGCGCGCGGCGGCGGCGGCGGTCTGGCGCTGAACCGACGCCGGGGCGGCGCGCTGCTGCAGCTCTGTCGCCTGCACGGCGAGGCGCTCGCCGGCCTCGCCCACCGTCGCCTCCACGCGCTGCTGCAGCTGTGCGAGGGCCGCCGTCCACTCGCCCTTCAGCCCATCCTGGCCGCTCGCGACGTGCGCGCGCAGCCCGTCGAGCTGCGCGGCCAGCGCCGCCTTGTCGGCCTCCGCGCGCTCGGCGAGGGTCGCCAGCTGCTGCTGCACAGTGCTGGAGAGCTGGCCGATGGAGGCGGCCACCTGCTGCAGCTGCAGCTGCAGCGCCGCGGTCGTGTCGGTCCCCGCCGCGGGAGCCGCCGCCGGGGCGGCGGCGGGCGCGGGCGGCAGCAGGCCGAGGAGGTAGGCCTCCTCCAGCGATGTGCGGCTGGGGTGGCCGGACCGCGCGCGGGGGCGGGGGCGCGGGCGGCGGCGCGCCACCCGCCGCGAGGAGGCGTCGGAGGTGTCGTCCAGCGTCGTGTCGTCGTCGTCCGCCGCGGCGCCGCGCGTGCGATGTCGCCGTTTGCAGAGTGGGCAGTAAAGCCTGCCGCGGCCGCCCTGCGTCCAGCGGATGCCGGCGCCGTCGTGGTACGGGTCCGCCGGCGGCGGCAGCTGCTGGTCCACGTGCGCGTGGAGGGCGCGCGCGTGGTAGGCGGCGCCCTGCTGCTGCAGCCGGTCCACGAGCTCCGCGCTGCGCTCGCGCTCGACGCGCAGCTGCTGCTCCAGGAGGCGCGTGCTGGACTCCAGCTGCGCCGTGGACTTGGTGAGGCTGGCGGCGCTGAGCGACAGCGTGTCGCGCTCCTGCTGCGTCTCCTGCAGTCGGCGCGTCAGCTTCTTCGCCTTGAGCTCCAGCTCGGCCACGTAGCGCGACGTGACCGTGCCAACCACACCGCCGTTCTGCGCCTCCACCAGCTGCTCCTTCAGCACCGCCTGCGACCACAGCATGAACTGCAGGGAGAGCTGGTAGAGCTGGAAGGCCTGCACAAGGTCCACGTCCGTGGCGTCGCGGAGTGCATGCAGGCTGAGGGAGCTGCTGGAGAGCGTGGACACGAGGTGGGTGAGCATGCGCAGGTCGGGCTCCTCCACCTTGAAGGACGAGACGTCCACGCGCCGCACCATCGGCCAGGACAGCTCACACTCAGCGTTGGCGTTGAAGCGAAAGCGTCGCAGTTTTTCGGAAACACTCATCGCGATGGGTTCTGTCTATGCAATAATATACGTGTGGGTCTATGTTCGTCTATATATATATATATATATATATATGAAAACAACAACAACAACAAAAAACTATTTATGTACAACGGTGTGTATGCGAGCTGCAACTGACGTAGCAGCTGTTAAGATATAAAGACACAAACAACAACAACAAAAACAGAAAAGAACAGAGTGATGGATGTATTCAGATGCACGTTGAAGTGAGTGAATTGAGCAATCCACATGGAGCCCCTCATTCTTTTTCTTTGCACAACGCTACCTGAGTACTTTTTTTTTACTCACACGGTTGAATCTCTCGATATATATGTATACATATATATATATGTCTAATAAGATCATCTATCAATTGAGCAAGGAAAAAAATGAATAACGTAAGACGTCTCATTTAATATACAGTTGTATTATAATAGCAATGCTGCACAACGAATTTCGCAAACAAACAAACAAAAAAAAGAAAGCAAAGCGTTACTTTTTGAACACGTTGGCGGTTGCCGTAACCGTTTTCCCAACGGCCTGGAAGCCCTTTGTCACCGCCTTTGTGGCACCCTCAATACCGGCCATCAGCTGCGGCTGGTTAGCCTTCTCGTGCTGGTACTGCGCCTCCCTCGGCGCGAGCCACGCGTTGAGGTCGTCCACGACCATGTTGATCTGCATCGGAAAGCGCTGCGCCGCGGTGATGTCGGGCAGCATGTCTGTGAGGCGCCGCTGCCACACCGGGACGAGGGTCGCGCACTGCTGTGCGAACTCCTTCACCACATCCCGCAGCAGCGCGAAGTCGCGTTCGCCCTCCGCGTAGGCCGACTTGACCGCGCCCTCCACCGCCGTCTGCATGCCCTGGCCGATGTGGGTGATGACGGTGCCCATGATGCTGCGCACCACCGCGGACTGCAGAATCATCTTCATCTTTGGGATGAGCCCAAGGAAAAACTGCATGCAGTCGCCGACGCCGTCGTCGCCGTCGCTCTTTCGCTTGCCGGTGCGGCAGTCGATGTGGCGCCGCCAGAAGTTCAGCGTGGCGGCGGGCCGGAGCCGCTCCGTGAGCTCCTCCACGCAGGCCTGCATCAGCGCCTCGATGCCCTTCTGTACGCAGCGCGCGAAGGGCGCCGCGGAGGCGGACAGCAGCTTGGGCGTGCCCATCGTCTGCCGCTCGCCGCCGCTGTAGCTGCCTTGCCACCGCAGCATAAACTGCTGCTCGATGCAGGACACGATGACCGGCATCGTGGAGCAGGACGAGATGAAGACGCTGAACTGCAGGATGGACCGCGAGCTGATGGACATGAGCTGACCCTGCAGTGTCTCGGACACCGTGCGGAAGAGCACGGAGATGTACTTGAGCAGCATCTCGTCCACGTTGTTCATCTCCGACTGTCGCACAACCGCCACGTGGTCCATCGATATGATGGAGTAGCAGCGGGTGAGCAGCTCCGCGGTCTTCTCGCCGATGAGGGGCACCATGATGCTGTACGGCAGCGTGAGCGCGCCGGCGGTGTACCGCGGCGGCACCGGCAGCTCCAGCAGCGGACACTTGTTGAGGTAGAAGCGGCTGACGTAGGACTCGAACTCGGCCGGGCTGTTCACGATGAGGGGGTCGAGCGCGTCCATCAGCACGAGCTGCGTGCACTCCACGCAGGCGGACTGCAGCCATAGGCTCACGAGTGTGTCGCTGAGCGTCTCGGCCACGTGCGACAGCGCCACGGGGCTCAGCTCCACGCTCTTGCAGTTCTCCGCCGCGTGCTGGGTGAGGCTCCGCAGCGTCGCGAACAGCCGCACCATGACGCCCGTGTAGTTGGGGTCCGGGAGGAGGGCGTGGGAGATGCGCATGGAGCGGTCCGTGATGACCTGCGTGATGCGATCCCACGTGCGCAGCACCTCCGCGCTGGACTGCACGTGGGGGTAGGTCGCGCTGTACACGATGTCCTCGATCAGCATGAAGCCGAGCGCCGTCGCGCAAAAGCTCTCGAAGTCCGCGGCGACGTCGGCGGACGACACGCCGTCGAGCGCCAGCGGGCAGTGGAAGAGGTCTGCCTTGGCCTGCTGCGCGCGACCCTCCACGTAGTACTTCACGAAGTACTCGTCGCGGCGCAGCTCCGTGAAGACGCGCTGGATGCCGGCGCCGTTGCTGATGGAGGCGATGAGCGCGCCCTGGTCGAAGTCCGCGAAGGTGATCGAGGCGCTGGCAAAGTGTTCCACGAGCCACCAGTAGTTGCCCCCCTCCGCCACCACGACCTTCTTCGTCGTCTGGCCGGCCGCAATGCAGCCCCGCCACGCGAGCGTCGCCTTGCCGATGAGGTTCGCGGAGTCGCGCAGCAGCTTCAGCCACGCGTTGAGCTTCACCACGGCGATGTGGAAGACGGACGTGGTGAGCGCCGGCACCCGCACGTGCAGCACGTACTCGCCGATCGCGTACTCCGCCAGCGGTGCGGACAGGCGCACCAGCTCCTGCAGCGACGTGATGGCGCCGATCAGCTGCTCCCGCTTCAGCTGCGACTCCGCCGTCTCGAGATACTCCGCGACGGCCATGCAGCGCGCGAGCAGCCCGCGCGCCTTCATCAGGTTGTCGCGCGTGCTGCGGCACAGGATGAGGTTGGCCGCCACCTGCCGCATGTCGACCACCGCCGACCGCACGAGCGCCGTCGCGCCGCTGAGCTCCTCGCCGACGAACTGCGCGTCCTTCTCCGAGATGGCCAGGCACTGCTGCGCCGCGTGAATGAACACGGTGTAGTGGTTCTGGCAGAGCGCCTCCACCTGTCCCTCGTTGTCCTTGACGAACGCGTCGAGGTCCTTCAGCAGGGCCTCCTCCTCACGCTTCATGTACGCGGTGCGCAGCGTCGTGTAGTCCGCGAACTCGCCGTCCACGAGCGACGTGATGGCGATGTAGCGCGACGGCGCCATGGCCAGGCCCACGCCCGCGTCCGCGCGGCCGGCCGCCGCCTTCCCGGGCCGCGGCAGCGTCGAGTCGCCGGCGCCCTCGTCGTCGCTGTGGTCCGACGCCGGCGGCGAGTCCGCCGCGTCCGCGTCGCCGCCCGCCACCGCGTCGGGGTCCTCGCCCTCCTCCGCGGCGAGCTGCTCCGCCGCGCGCTGGGCGTTGCGCACGAGCAGCGAGAGCGCGCGCTCGATCGCGGAGGCCTCCAGCACGGAGCCAGCGGTGAGCACCACGTCGCGAAACTCCTCCTGGCCGGTCTCGATGCTGGATGTGGCGTCGCCGGCTGTGTCTGAAGACTGCACGTCCGCGTGGATGGCGATCTTCTGCTGCTCCAGCGACACCAGCAGGTACCGGTTCGCCCAGCGCGCGTACAGCTTGAAGCCCTTCTCCTTGATCAGGTACGTGAACAGCCGAGTGGACACCACGTACACGCGCTTGTGCGTGTCATGACGCTCTATCACCAGCGGGAACTCCGTCACGAAGAGCACACGCGGAGCGTCGCAGTTGCTGCGTAGTATTTTGTAAACCTTCTTCTGAAATGCCTCGTCCATGTTGGCTTTGTTTTCGCAATTACTATTACCTGTTACTATGGCTGAGCACCTTTTTTTTCTTTAGGAGAAGAAAAAAAGAAAACAGGAAGAAAGGAGAGAATACACATGAACTGCGCTTCAGTAATGCACTCTTTCATACACGTGTTTGTATGTTCGTCTGTCTGCGAGTTGCCTGTGTATCTGCAGACACCTATGTACACACTTCAGATCTTCTTCCTGATTTGCTCTTGAATAATTGATGATCTAAAGACGTATGAATAGAAGTACAGTGTATCTGTTCAGAGGGAACGGTAGTGATGAGCGAAAACAAAAACAACACACACAAAAACAAACAAAAAATAATAATAACAAAAAAGAAGAACAACACCATCATGCAATGAAGCAAACCAAATAGTGTGAAGCGGAAGCGAACTAGGTGGTAGCCGTGTGTTGTAGCTGGTGATGATGGAAGCGATCAGGTATACATGCGTGTGTGAATAGATACATAACGACGCATCCCTGTGCTTACAAAAACAGACAAAAAAAAACTACAATACCCCCAAAAGGCCACTAGCAGCAACAAAAAAAAACGTAAGGTACCTGTTTTTTTTTTGCTGTTGCTGATTGACGTGCAAGTCACGGCCTATATATATATATATTTCTGTATTTTTCCTCTTCAAGGAGCGAAAAAAACAAGATGGAAAAGAAAACAACATGCAAAAGAAAAAAAAATGAGCAATCGATAATAAGAAAATAAATAAATATATGTATATATATATGTTTTGTACTATGAGCACCGTGCACTTTTCGGCGCACCGTGTAGAGGGGGCCACCGTATTGTGGCGGTCCGCTGTGCCCTGCGTGGCTAGGGCGGTGCGGCCGCGGGCGGGTGGCTCAGTGTGTCGACGGCGAGCAGCACCGGCTCCAGCGGCTGCACCGTCGCGTCCGTGCGGCTCCTGCCGACGCCACGCCCCTTCCGCCCGCGGCAGCGGCAAAGGCAGCAGCGCAGGAAGCAGGGGCAGCAGCGCCCGCATGCGTCGTCGTCGTCGCTGCCGCCGTCCGGCCGCCCTCTGGCGGCGCGGCCCCCGGCCGCGTAGGGCGGCAGGTCCGGCGCCGCAAGGCGCGGCGGCGGCGGAAAGTCCATCACGGAGCCGTCCTCGTCCAGCGGCCGCCGCGACGGCGGCGGCGGACCCGCCTCCGGCGGCGCCGCGGCGGCCGGCGGGTGCGACACCTCGTCGAAGGGCTCGTGCAGCGAGCGGCCGTGCGGCGCCGCAACACCAGCCGCCTCGTCCGCGGCCAGGCGCTGCGGCGACGGCGTCCGGTAGTCCGCCGCCGCCGGCGGGGGCGGCGGCGGCGGTGGGGTGAGGCTCGCGTCGGCGGTGGCGGGCGGCACGTACGCGGAGCACAGGAGCGACTTGTAGTCCGGCGCGGCGCGCGGGTCCGCGGCCGCCTTCGCCTGCCACAGCGTCGGCGGCGGCGCGGCCGCCGCGGCCGCCGCCGGGACGGCGCAGGGCCAGTTGGAGAGCATGGCGGCCCACGGCTGCACGCCCTTCGGCGGCTGCTGCTGCTGCGGCTCCTGCGGCTGCGGCGACGCGTCCGGGCGGTCCTCCACCGGGGGGCTGAGAATCGTCCGGTGGGCGGGCGGCAGCGGCGTGAGTGGCGCGGGCGGCGCCGGCGCCGCGGACGCCTTGCGCCTGTGGCGCTTCACCTTGACCTTCTTCTTCCTTGGCGCGGCCGCCGCGTCCTGCGCCGGCGGCTGCTCTCCGGCCGCGCTCGCCGTGCCGGCGGCAGCGGCGGCGGGCGCGACGCTGCGGATGGACGGCGCCGAGGCGGACGGGATGGCTGAGGGGGCGGGCGAGCCCGGCGGCGGGGGCTGCGGCCGCGTGAGGGCGGCGATGGGGTCGATCGCGTGCGTCGGCAGTGTCGCGCTGCCGGTGAGGGACGGCGTCGCGGCGCTCGTCGCCGCGGTGCTGCTCTTCGCACCGCCGCCCTCCGCTTCCGAGGCGGCCGGCGGCGTCGTGCACTCGAGCACCTGCGGGGCCACGCCGCTGTCGTCGCCGCGCGGCGGCGCG
>AUXH01000172.1:0-32294 GCA_000482145.1 Strigomonas culicis
TAACTAATAATATACACACACATATATATATATATATATATATATATATATATATATGTATATAGCAAAACGTTTATTAAAATCCACTAAACACACCGTGTCAAAAAGGGAGAAGTAAAGGAATAAACAACCACGGGCGCCCCAAGTTACTGAACCAAACAAAGGCGTGGCGACGCGCAAAGGCCATAAAGCACCGTCCTTTCCCAAAGGGCCAACGCCCCCCGGCAAACCAAACCGCAAAGCAAGGCCAAACCAACAGCCGGCGGCCAACACAGAGGCAAGCCCCCCCAAAGAACAGGGGTGAGCGGGGGCCCCCAAAACCGCCTTTTTGCGGGGGGGGGGGGCCCACCCCACCGCAAACCGCCCAACGCCACCCCAAACCAAACCGGCCCGCGCGCGGCATCGAGGAAAACAGACCCCACAGAGGGCGCGCTCTTTTTCGCGGACAAAAAAAGCGGGGGGAACCCCCGGCACAGCGCCCCCCCCCCTTTACGAAAAAGTCATGGACCCCTTCCCAAGGGGTGGATGAAAACAAATAATATAACCCCGCCCCCGGGACAACCCGTGGCCGTCCCCAACCACCCACCCCAGCGGGGTGAGCCCCCCCTGAGTCCCACGGCGAAAGCCAAAACAAAAACAAAAAGCATCCAAGTACAAAGAGGAAACCGCCGGCGAAGGGAAAAAAAAAAGACCCCGCGACCCTTGGTGATCGGGGGCGGTGAAAAAAGAAAAAATGAGCCACCACCCCCGCGCCCCAAAAGAAATCACTTAACCAGCCCCCCGCCCTCTTTGGCGACATTGCGTCCAATGACGTTTCACGACAAGGTGCTTTCATTAACGATGGCGGAAACTGCCGGGGATGCACGCCCCCCGCGCCCCGCGATCACAAGCGCCCCGTTGCAAGAAAAGAGCGCGCCCAACCTCATTGAACAAAAAAAAACGCAAGAAACCGTTGGTTGGCATGAACGATGTGGACGGCATGATTAAACCACCCCGGCGCCTGTCTTGAACAACAAACCAAAAACATGGCAAGCGTTATCTCACCCGGCGGGCGCGGGAGCCGCCCTGCGAAAAGAAAAATGGAAAAACGTGAAAAATAATAAAGCGCATCTTCAGAGAGACGCGTCCAAATGCTGACGCGCATTACTCTGCGAACTTACGAAGGGAACGAATTGACGGATGAAATGAAAGGCGCAATGGACAAATACAACGCGCTTTACCACGGCGTGGTGTGAATTGATTAAATCACCATTCCTCTTTCTCAATCTAAGAATAAAAGACTTACGCACATATTATATCGCACGCACCCTAGCCCCTTTTACCGCAGAGACACCGGCCCCCTCCTTTCGTCGCACGTGGAGAAGTTGGCCAGCTACCTTTTTTATGGGGAACTATTTTCTGAAGAACCGACGCGGATGGGGGGGGGGGCGCTGGATAATCCCCCCCACCCCCCTCTCTTACGCTTAAATAAAAGCACCTCTCTGTTCCTCAGTTCCTCACGACCGGCCGCCGGGCCCCTAGCGACACGCACCGTTTCAGTATTGGGGAACCTCAGTTTCGTATTTCGCACCGAATAACACCCTCATAGTAATTTATTAAATAAGTGATATTTGTGGGATAATAAAAGGCAACACAATGGCAAGCTGGCAAATACACAGTGAATACCCACCCATCAGTGTACCAACTAGAAATCGATGAAGATATTGTCTTCATTCCCCGCCCCCCCCCCTTCCCAAAAAGAAACGCAATGTTCTAAAGGTGTTTTGCATCAGTGATGAAAGAAAGGCCCCGAGGGATCTAGGCAGATTAGCCTCTCCACATGCGCGCGCAAAAAACAAAAAAAGATGGGGCGCGGTATGTGGGCGCCTCGGGAAGCGGAGCGCCCCTGTCCCCCCTTCCCAAAGAGGGGCACGCCCGCGGCAGTTGTGTTTCATAAGCCCCTGCTCTCCCGCGGAGGAAAAATGAAAAGCAGGACCCAGGGGGCCGCCGCGGTGCGCGGTTAAAACAACACCGGCACTAAATAAGGGAAAAGGTCCGCTGGCGGGGTGTCTCTTGCGTTGTGAAACGAGGGCGGTTTTGCGCGGGGCCGCGGCGCCCGCTTCTTGTTGGAAAGGGGGGGGGCGGCGTTTCGTTGGGCGCTAAAAGCGAGCCCCCTCACCATGGGCCCCGGGCCATGAAAAAGGGCGGCGGGCCACAGCCGCCGCCCGCCCGCCTGGCGGCACCGAGGAGACGAAAAACCCTTCGATAAACCAAAGACCGGTGGATGGTATCTGCCGTTTTGCTAGGTATGCATGCTGGTTTTCTGTGCTTTGGCAGGGCTGATGGCGCCTCTCGATGCACCGACGCCCCCGTTGTTTTTGCCACCGGAGGCATGCCGATTCTCTTGCTGAAGTGCGCCAGGGCAGCCGGTTGCGGCTGTAAAGTGGTGGCGCTTCTTGCTTTGCACTGGTTAGCTCAAGCTGCGTCATTTTCAGCCATGAGGCATTTTTGTCGGAGTCGCGCTGTTGCGGGGGCGAGCCGTGCGATTGTCCTTTTCTTTCTTCTTACTTGGGTCTCCAGGACTCTGTTCGTGGGGAGGGGGGGGGTTGGGGGAGGCGGCATGCGGGGCCTTTCTACGCCGAGATGCAGGGGCCGTGCTGGTGGAAGCGCGGTCGTGTATCACGCCCTTCGTTTCTTTTTCGGTTGTTGTTCAAGGGGTGCTAACAGATCTTTTGAAGAGGAAGAGAGAGGAAGGAGAGGGCGACAATGAGAATGCCAAGTTGGAACCAGCGTGTTTGGGATACATTTAACGTTCGTTTGTTCTTCCGTTGTTGCCGCAAGAGGCCGCGTTCGGATGAACTGTTTCTTTTTTTCTCTTGTTTCAGTTTCGTCGTGATTTCATTTGAAATAAATAAACAAATGCGATAAGAAATGCGAAAGGAAGTATTGGGGTAAAAGCACACAAATACCATATTTTTTTTTTCTGGAGGTATGTATTTTCCTTTCTTTTTTTAATCAATAAGCTATGTGTATATAAAAGTGTCTTTTTGAATAAACAAAATTAGACGAACTGAAATAAGCACCTTCAAGAGGCGTATTCAACGCCCTCCAGCGGCACCGCAACGCAGTCCCGCCAAGCGTGATCGAGGTAGCAATAGACACGGTCCAACGCTGTACCCTTGAGGTTCTCAGACAAGATGCCGCCAGCCTTGGAGGTGATGGACTCAAAGTTGAAGAACTGGAAGACACGGTTGCCCTCCGGCACGTAGATCTGGAGGGCGGTGGCCGCGACGGACGGGTCGGGTAGAGGCAAGAAGTAGGGCAGCGGATGGTCAACCTTCGGCAGCGACACGCAGCGCTGCACGCACGCGACCGACGCCAGCGGAATGGCGTCCCGGATGCCCTCCACCTTGGCCGGGGGGGCGCTGATCTTGCCGCCGGTGTTCTCGTTCACGGCCATGCGCAGACGGTCGGCCGCCTGCTCCACCACATTGGAAGTCTGCGCGGAGAAGCACACGTAGTGGCGCGTGATCTGCAGGTGTCCGTCCACGATGCGGCCGCCGTGGATGGTTGAGCAGCCGTAGTCGGCCAGCAGCACCTCGCCTTGTCTGACCAAGCTGCGAAAGTGGGTGCGGAAGCGGTCGAAGTTGCGCTGGTTATCCAGCTGGCGCACCTTGTCCTCCGTCACGATGCTCATGTCGTGCGTCGTCTTCTCCACATTGACCGCAATGAGCGTCGCGGCCGACTTGATGGACGCGAACCACCCGCTGGCCTTATGGGCGATGTTGTCCGCAGCGGAGTCCGTGCTGGTGGGCGCCGGTGCGTTCGATGCCGTCTTCGCTTCACGCTCCTTCTCCGCAAGCTCGCGCTGCTTCTGCTCGTGATTGAGACGCAGCTGCTCCTCCGGCAGCGGGTCCGCGCACGCCTCGCTCGGCTTCGGCACAGGCCCCGAGTAAACAAGAGGCGCCAGCGTGATATAAGTGTGTGCTGCTGGATGACTGGTGTTGTTGGAGTCGCTGGCTGGCTCCTGCGGAATGTTGATAATCTCTGGCTGAGTAGACATAGTTTTTCTTGCACTTTTCGTGTCGGTAAAAGTTTTCTTGAAATAGAGAGGAAGAGAAGAAGCAAAATACGCACACGTGTAAGGGGTGTGAGGATTCCAATCGGATAGTGAAAGCCGATACCATTGCGGTGCATTGCTATCATGCTCTTACGTTTTGGTACTCCAATGGATAACTTAACGAACAGGGAATACAAAAAGGAAAACAAAAATGCACATAAAAGCAAAGGAGTTTATTAACGCTCATAGCGAAAGGATTAGCGTGTTATATACATGAGGAAAGAAGAAGGAAAAAAAAAAACTGTTTTGCTCATCACTGTCCGGATGAAAACACTGCTTTTTCAAATAGTCACAAAACAAACTCACAAGAAAAAAAGAGCTTTTTTTTTTCTACGTTTTAGTGGTCTACATGGGAGCTGTACTCACTCCATACGTTTGTTTTGGTCGAGACGGAAGCTCACCTTGGATGCTCTGCGCACGAGATGAGGCGGACTAGCCACATTTTCCTGCGGTGCAGGGATCGTACCGTTGTCGTTGTTCACCGCCGGTTGGGCATTTGGATTCTGTGAAGGGAAAGTAGATGACCCAACACCGCTCGCGTCGCCGGTCACCGGGGCATAGTTGGGCTGCTGCTGCTGCTGCTGCTGCTGCAGTGGAGTCGGCATCTGCATCTGTGGCGGCATCATGGGGTTGCAGTAGTAACGCCAGCTGTCGGTTTTCTTGATCTGGCTGCCACTCCTGTTCTCATTGTCCGTGCGCTCCTTCTCAGCCGGGCTGTAGAGGTTCCCACTGTCCATGTCACTGCTCTGATGGCTGTTATCATCTTCCTTGCTGTCGCTGTGCGGCGGTGGGGTGTGCGACGCCACAGTCTCTTCTTCCTCCTCATACGCCTGCCAGAGCCACCAGTACTCCTCCACACGCAACATCTTACGGTAGCACACGTAGGATATACCAAGCAGCACAAACAAAAGCATCAGCAATCCCGTCGAAGCAACAAGAATGATAAAGGTGTAGAGATTGCCAATGCTAAAAGGACCGGAGCGGACATCATTAGGGGAGGCGACGTACGTGGATGACGTGCCATTGATGACGTTGTACAAGGTTACCAGCAGGTTCGATTGCGTATCTGCATAGGAGTAGCTGAGTATTTGTCCTGAGAATGCACTCGTCATGCTCCTTTTTTTTTTGGATAAAAGAAGGAATAATAAAAACAAATCAGGTCAGGAAAACAAAATCAAAGGAACCAAAAGGAAAACAAATTATAATACACACACGATGAACATATACTTTTAAAAAAAAATGATCACTAAGGAACAGATCTAAAATACTATTTAGAGTGAGGGAAACAAAATACCACAAACAAAAAGTAGAGTGAGAGAGCGAATTGTGAGGAGGAAGAGGGAGTAAGATGGCAAACGAGAGGCAGCATTCCATGCTCAGAGAAAAGAAGCGGTCATTCACAACAGATCCCATGTTTCTTTTTTCTTTTCTTTTTCATCCGTTCGTTTACTTACTCAATGCGTTTCGCAGCGTCTGCCTCCTCGAGGAGTGCGAGGAGGATGGACGGATCCACGTACCATGGTATGAAGAGCTGTCCCCCGTCCCGCACGTCGCAGCGGTGGCCGACAATGATAGACAGCTGCACGTCGCAGGGGTACAGGATGCGACCGCCCGCGTAGGTCTCCCCCACGGCGCGCTTCTCCAGCACCGTGCGCACCGCCACCGCCTGTGTGAACACCTTCACGAAGGAGAGGAAGTGCGTGAGCGGCAGGGCCGGGTCGCGGCTGACGTAGCCGACGCCGGCGGCCTGCAGGGTCAGCTGCGCCTCCTTGTTCAGTGAGGACTGCGCGAGGACCTCATCCAACCAGTCCTTGAAGGCGGACGGGTCCTCCAGCTCCGCGCGCGTGAGCGTGACGTCGTCACAGCCGTCGCCATGCCCGCTGTCGCCCATCCACCCGGCCAGCACCGGCGCGCCGCCCTGCTGCTGCCGCTGCGCCTGCGGGTCGGCGCCCTCCGCCTCCCCGTGCGGGTACGGCAGGCACTCGAAGTAGACGTTGAAGGCGTGGATGGTCGGCGCGTGCCGCGCGATGTGCTCGCGGTGGGCGTGCACCTGCCGCCAGAAGCACAGCTCCTGCGAGGTGGTGATGTTGAAGAGGCGGGGGAAGCAGTGGATGGGGCCGCGGTGGCGGTACGTGCGGTGCTCCTCGTCCTCCGTCTCGCTCGGTATGAACTCCTCCCGAACCGTTGTGTCGCGCAGCGGCAGAAGGACGGGCAGCTGCTCGCGGCAGCGCGCGGACTGCTGCGCGACCGTCTTGAGCCCCTTGCGCAGCCGCAGCAGCAGCAGGCGAATGCGCTTCGTGAGATCGATGGAGAGGGAGAAGGCGATCGTCTCGGCGGTGCAGCAGGCGAGATGGCGGCTGACCTGCGCGCGCACCGCCGCCGCGGCGACCGCGTCGTCATCCGCCGCCGCCGCGAGCGCCTCCGGCGTCTCCACGATCTCGGTCGCGTCCCGCCAGGTGAGGTGGAGGTTCCCGCGCAGCGCGGGCGCCGCCGCGTGGTAGAGCCGCCTGCAGTGCGCCACGAGCGCCGGCACGCCGAGGCGCAGCGCCGCGTCGTCGTCGGCCGCGTCGGCCGCGTCGTCGGCCGCCACCATCGCGGCCACCGCGTCATCCGTCAGCGTGACGGCGGCGGATTCGTCGAAGTGGAAGCACAAGTCGGCCGCGAGCTTCTGTAGTGTGAGGAGCAGCGTCTCTGTCCTGCGCGCGCTGAGCTCCAGGTGCGGCACCGTGACGAGTGGGTGGCCGCCGGTGCCCGCCACGTCCTCGTCGACGCCGAGCAGGCTGGAGAGGATACCGGCCGCGTCCACAATGGCGAGCTCCAGCTGCAGCCGGCGGAAGCTGGCGCCCTCCCAGGCGCCCATCTTCTCCACAATGTCGCCGATGCTGTCGGAGGGGTAAACGACGCACTGGAGCTCGGCCGTCACCCGCAGGTCGCTCGGCCGCGTCACGCCGGAGGTGCTGCTGCTGACCTCGCCGGAGAGCAGCGAGAGGTTCGCCTCTTTGTTCTCCGGCAGGTCGAAGACGAGCGCGCCGACCAGCACAAGCGGCTTCAGGTTCATGTCCTCGATGCGCTGCTCGCGCGGCCGCGACCCCGTGCCGATCCCGCTCGTCGCGCGGGTCTGCTGGTACTTCACGAAGCGCCGGCGGTTCTTCACGACGCGGCGGACGATGATGGGGAGGTTCTTCGAGAAGCGCAGCACGCAGGCCGACATGGAGGCCACGTAGCGCGCGTAGAAGAAGGCGATCGCCTCCATGAGGGCCCCGGAGGAGCTGCCGCAGAGAACGGCCGGCAGCTCCTCGCAGAAGGTGCGCACGCGCCGCATCGCCAGCGCCTCCTGCTGGCAGACCGCCGACACGTACTCGAGCGACGGGGTGAAGAAGACGTCGTCGCGCGGCACCGCAGGGGCGGCGGCGGCGGCGAGCTCTCCCGCCGCCGCCGTGACATCCGTGTCGCGGTGCACGTGGTAGGCGACGATCGCGCGGCGCAGCGCCTCCAGCGCCTGCTGCGGGGTGTACAGCCCCTCTTCGCCCACCGCGGCGCCGGCCGCGTCCGCCCCCTTCGTGAGCCCGCGCCGCATCTCCAGCGTCTGCAGTGCGACGTGGAGGGCGTCGGACAGATTGCGGAACTTGTCGGTCGCGTCGGGGTCGTTCGGGTGCAGGTCGGGGTGGCAGTTGAGCGTCTGCGCGATGTACGCCTTCTTGATGGTCGCGTGCGTGAGATCTGCGGTGACAGGCAGTGCGAGAATGTTCAACGCCGCGCGGGGCGTCATGGCGCGCCACAGGTGGGTACATCGCCACATGCTTTTTTTTTAAAGGTATTATATGTAACTAGGAAATGAATTATGTTATTGTTTTTTAAAGCAAGGAGAAGAAAAGTATGATTTATCGCGTGCGGGTCCTTGCTGTTAGTGTTTCTGTCATCTATCAAAAAGGGATAAAAGAAAGGAGAGAGAGAGAGATAGAGAGAGAAGGACAACAATTGATAGTCAATGAACAGATGTATTATGTGGCGATAGGATACATGCAATCGTGTACTTCTCAGACAGCTTTATCCCTTTTCCCTTTTCGCAGAGTGGTAAGCAATAGAACAGTGTACATCAGCCCCTCGTCTTTATTGTCCGTCAGTTCTGCACTGCAGTCTCTTCCATCTCCTCCCCCTCCTCCGCGCTGCTGTCGTCGCTGCTGTGCCCGCCGCTGGAGGCCGCCCCGCCCCAGTCGGCGGCGGTGTGGCGGGAGAAGAAGACTTTGCTGGACACAAAGGCCTCCTCCAGCGCGACGAACTCGCGCGTCGCGCCCTCCAACAGCGTGCGCGTGAGGTGCGCCGCGTCGCTGCCGCCGGCCGCGCAGTCCTCGTAGCGCGCCGCGGCGTGCGGGCGCGGTGGCGGCGCCGCCGCGTGCGCGACCTGCTGGATGCGCTCCGTGAAGTGGGCCCGCGCGGTCTCGAACCAGCGCAGCGACTCGAAGGGCGTCCCGAGGCCGAACAGCGAGATCAGAAAGGTGCAGCCGAGCGCGAAGCCGTCGTCGGTGAAGATGCCGTCTGTGTGCTTCTTCACGAGCTGCTCCTTCTGCCGCGCGAGGTACTCCGTGAAGACGATGGACATGGGCGGCACCGCGAGGTGGAACAGCCGCAGGTGGTCGGAGGACCGCTGCTGCGCCTGCGCGACAGCGCGCAGCTGGCGGCCGACTGCCCCCTGCAGCAGCGCGAAGTAGTCCGGCCCCTCCGCCATCTTGCGCGTGATGAGCGCGTCCAGCCGGTCGACGTGCTGCGCGGCCTCGACGGTGCACGCCGCCGCCAGGCGCCGCACGACGTGCGCGTCGTCCTCCGCCGGCGACGCGTGCGGCTGGCACTGCCGGAGCGTGGCCTCGAGCGAGGCGGCGGCGGCCGGCGGGGGCGCCGCCGCGCCCGGCAGGAAGGCGGCCGCGTCGGCCACGGCGCGGAGACCGCCGCTGCGCATCATGCGCATGAAGCCGAGCGCGTTCCCAATCTCGGCGACGAGCTGCATGAACTTCAGCAGGAACGGGTTCCCGTCGTCGGCGACGCCGAGTTTGTTCATCTCGCGTATGAACAGCTTCGCGCGCGCGAAGGGGTACTCCGTCGCGTGGGCCTCCTTCTGCTTCCGCACAAACTTCGCGTCCCGCAGCAGCCGCGACTTGACATGGTCGTCGTTGAGGAACTGCGAGAGCACGTCGAGCTTCTTGAGGAGGCACCTGTACACGTAGTTGATGGTGGTGTGGAGAATGCCCGTGCCGTGCGTGCGGATGGAGTTCGCGACGTGTCGGGTGTGAAGTGTGTGCAGGTGCTTCGCCTCCGTCTTCTGCGGCCGCTGCAGGAAGATCTGTTCGTTCATGTTGTACGTGTAGCGCGCGATGAAGACGTGGATGTTCTCCGTGATGGCCAGCACGTCCAGCCCCTGGTCCACGATGCTGCCCGGCAGGTGGCCGTCGCACACCGCGAGGCCGTACTTCTGCCGCGCGAGGTGCCGCATCTCGCCGTAGACCTTCCAGTCGTTCGGCGTGAGGGCGTTGAGGTTGTAGAACTGGCGACTGAGGTAGTCCTCCACGAGCGGCCGCACCTCAAACCACTCGTCGAAGAAGGCGAAAGGGCCGAGGCGCAGCAGGGGGGAGACGTCCGTGAGCGGCACGTCGCGCCGCCGCAGGCGCCGCGGCCGGTCGGCGCTCGTGACGATCGCGTGCGTGTGCATGCGCAGATCGTTCTCGACGTGCGTGCGCAGCGGCTCTACGACCTCCGCCATGAGGCACGCGCGCACGAAGGCCACGTAGGCCTCGGCGCGCGCCGGCTGGGCCTGCAGCAGCGGCCGCGCGTCCTGCATCGCGGCGATGAGGTGCGGCAGGTGCATCGCGCGCAGCGGCTCGGCGAGGCAGCGGCGCAGCCACAGCGGGTAGAGCGGCTGGCGGTGCCAGTAGACGAAGGCGCAGTCCGTCGCCTGCTGCAGCTGCGGCTGCAGGCACGCGAGCTGGCGCAGCCGCGCAAAGGCGGCGAACACGTCGTCGCAGGTCGTCGCCGAGAGGGGCGCCGCCTGGGGGTCCGGCGCCGCCGCGGCGGCACGGCGGTCCAGCGCCAGGTGCAGCACGACGCCGAGCGTCACGAGGCTGTCCTCGGTGAAGGGCCGCCGCAGCAGGGCGAGTGCCTGGCCCACCGCGTCGCACTGGTGCTGCAGCGCCGCGCGGTCGGCCTCCGCCTCGCCCCCGCCGTCAGGGAAGCTGCGCGCCGCCAGCGCCTCCTGTAGCCGCACGTGGGTGTGGTAGAGGGGCTTCTCCATCCCGTAGGCGACGGCCTGCAGCAGCACATGGTAGGCGCCCGCGAGCGGGCTCAGCAGCTGGTGGTAGGCGGCGCGCAGCCCCATCAGGCGCTCGACGCCCTGCGCGAGGGCCTCCACCTCGCCGCGCGTCAGCGGCGCCGCCGCGGCGTCGTGCAGCACCAACAGCTGGCTGAGCGTATAGCGCAGCTGCTGCGCGAGCTGGAGGCCGCGCCACAGCAGCTCCGCCTTGGTGTGCAGCCAATGCTTCTCCTGCGCGGGGGTGTCCAGCGGGAGGGCGCTCTGCAGCTCCGCCATCCACACACTCGTGCGCGTCGTGGCGTGCTGCACCGCGGCGGCCGCGCCGCCGGCCTGCTGCCGCAGCCGCCGCTCCAGCGCCGCGCGCGCGTCCGCCTCCGACACGCGGCCCGCGAGCGCCAGCCGCTCCGCGCCGTGGTGCTGCCGCAGCCACGCGAGCAGCCCCACGTGGCACTCCCCGTCCAGCCACAGCACGGGGAAGGACGCGTGCAGGGCGCACAGGCGGCGCCACAGCGGCAGCGGCCCGTTCCGCTCGTTCGCCACCTCCGCCGCCGGCGGGCGGCCCCCGTCGCTGTAGAGCGCCTCGTAGAGGTAGTGCAGCGTGAGCAGAGGCAGCACCGCGGCGGCCTGCTCGGCCTCCGCCGGCGTGCCCACCGCGTCCTCGATGCTGCGCAGCATGTACCACAGCCGCTCCGTGAACTCGACGAAGAAGGGCGGGCTCGCGGTGGTGCTGTGCGGCGCCGCGCTCGTCTCGAAGCGCTGGGCGACGATGCGGCGCAGCATGGTGCCGCTCAGCACGTCGCGCTCGAGCGTCTCGAGCAACTGCTGCAGCGCCCGCAGTTTGGGCGCACTCGCGTCGAAGCGCACACCGCCGTCCAGCGGCGGCGGCGGCGGCGTGCCACTGCCCGGGCCGCCACCGCCACTGCTGTTGCTGCTGTGTGGCGCGCGGTGGTGGTGGATGAAGGACAGCAGCTTGAGGGTGGCGCGCAGGCCCTGGCCGATGAGCGGGCTCTGCTGCAGCACCCCCTCGACGGTGGCCACCACCGCGAGCAGCCGCCCCAGTGCGGTCCACACGGGTGGCAGCCGCGCCTCCGCGAAGGAGGGGGCCGCGCCGGCGGCAGCGGGGTAGAGCGCGGCCAGCTGCCGCACCGCGTAGGCGACGACGGCGTCGACGCGCGCGTGCCAGTGCCACACGAGCTCGAGGTGCGGCACGAGCTGGACAAACTCCTGCTGCGTGCGCCGCGCCTCCGCCGCGACGGCGTCCGTCGCCGGCTCGTGGCCGTCGCCGAAGAGCAGCAGCGGCGGCAGCAGACCCCTCGCGCCCCTCGCGCTCCAGCGACCGCAGCTCCACCACGAGGCTCGCAAAGCACAGCGTCAGGCGGAAGAGCAGGCGGCGGTGCAACTTGGCGGGGCCCAGCAGGTCCGCAATGCTGAGGTCGCGCAGCGCCGCGCGTGGCGCCGCGGACGGCGACGGCGTGGCAGCGCCGTTGACGCGCAGCGCGGCGACGTCGGTGGCGGCGTCCCAGAGAAAGAGAGGGGCGCCGTCCGCGTAGGCACAGAAAGGGTGACTCTTTTGGATCAGCTCGATGCCCTTCGCTTGATGCCGCTGCACGAGGGTCTGCAGCTTTTCATGGAAGATTTCCTTCTCATTTCGGGTATAATCAGAGAACATGTGTTCTTTCTATTTTCTTTTTGGTACAAAAAAAAAGAAATGGAAGGGAGAGAAAAAAAAGTGCGTTTAGAGGAAGATGGTAGCTATCAGTGAGAAGCGCACAACAACAAGAAGGTGTAACTGATTCTTTTCTGTTTTTGTCTTTGTCATTATGCTTTTTTTTTTTTGGGACTCTTTCTTTACCGTTCACGGAGCACAGGGACCTCCGTCATGCCATGCGCGCCTCACCGCCGCGCATTCTCCTTCAGCGCGTGGATGCAGAGTGCCTGCAGCCGCTCCAGCGCTCGCACGAGGGGGGTGGCCGCGCCGTACCCCTCCACCTCGCGCCTCCTGTTCTTGTAAGCCTGGCTCTGCTGCGTGCGGCGCACCACAGCCAGCCAGCGGGTGGCGTCTGGCGGCCGCTCGCCCGCCTCCGCGCCCCGGTGGCCGTCAGCCGACCCCTCCCACAAGGCCTTGAGATGCTGCTGCTGCTGCTGCTCCGCTTCCTGCGCCTGCGCGCACCACGCGGCGAGCCCGCCCAGGAACACGTCCTTTGCGTGGGTGAGCGCCGCCTGCGTGGTGAGCTGGGCCTCCTGCCACCGCCCCGCGAGGTACAGAGCGCAGCCCAGCCGCAGCTCCGCCTCGACCACGTCGAGACGCAGAAAGGGCGGCGGCCCTCCGTCCGCCTCCGCCTCCGCCGCGCCCGGCGGTGCGGGCGCCGCCCGCTGCCGGCACGCCAGCGCGGCGCGGAAGTGCGACAGGTGCGGCGCCGTGACGGACCGCATCGCGGCGCCGCCTGCCGCGCGCTGCACGGCGACGCGGCCCAGAAGGTCGTGGAGCTCCGCCTCCAGCGCGGCGCGCGACAGGCGAAGGGCGCCGGCGCCGCCGCGCGCCGCGCCCGCCACGCGGTGCCACAGCACGTCTTCTTCCATCTCGACGCCGTCCGCCGCCACCGCCGGCGCGGCCTGCTCCTCCGTCGGCGGCCCCGCGCGGAGCTCGCGCAGCGCCGCCGCCGCCGTCTGCCGCGCGACCGCGTGGCGCCCGGCCAGAAGGTCGAGCTGCGCCAGGTACAGCTCCACCGCGCAGCAGTGGAGCGGCTGCTGCGCGGGCGCCAGCCGCTCCCGCAGCCGCGCGAGCAGGGCGGCGGCGTCGGCGCCGCGGCCGCACCGCAGCAGGCAGTGGGCGAGCTGCAGGTGCAGCGCGAGAAGGCGCGGCCGCACGTGCGGCGGGCCGGCGTCGCTGAGGTGCCACAGCGGCGTGGGCGGCGGCAGCAAGTCATCCTGCAGGCGCGCCAGCCGTCGCGGCGCGGCGGCGGCGGCGCCGCCGCGCTGCGCGTCGTCCAGCGCCGCCTGCTCCATCTGCCGCAGCAGCGCCGCGGTGTCCGGCGAGGCGGCAGTGGCCGCGACGAGCTGCGCCGCGGCGCGCCACCACGCCCACGCCGCCAGCAGGCGCACGAGCGCGGCCGCGTCGTCGCCGGTGTACAGGTCGCGGTAGCTGAGCAGCAGCAGCAGCGCGCGCAGCCGCGGCAGCAGTGGTAGGATGGACGCGGCGGCGGCTGGCGCGAGTGGCGGGCCGCCGGTCGAGGACGCGGCGGCCGCCTCTGCAACGTGCAGTCGCAGCTGGCCGAGTGTGTCATGGAGCAGCGCCTCCAGCCCCAGCGCCGCGATGGCGTCGCCGAGGGTGTCTTGAATAGCGTTGCCATCCGCGCCACGCGTCGTGGCCGGGCGACCGTCAGCCGCACGCGCGGGCGCCAAGCCGTTCGCGGCGAGGAGGAGGTGCTCCGGCGACGCCGCGGCGGCGACGGTGGGTGGCAGGTCGTGCCGGCTGTGCGGCCCCAAGCGCAGCCACTCCCACTCCTCCGCCTCGAGACGCATGAAGAGGCAGCCGGCCCGGATCTTGAGGACCTGCACGTGGGGCGGCGCCGCCCCGCCCCCGCCACCGTCTCCATCGGTGGCGGACGCCTCCAGCTTCGCGACGGCGGACCGCAGCGACGCGACGTAGGCGGCGGTGGGCGGCAGCACGCACCGCAGCAGGGTCCCTCTCGCGACGACGGCGCCGAGGCTGTCCGCCGCGAGCTCGGCCAGCTCCTGCAGCAGCCGCTGCCGGTACTTGCGCCGCTCGTGCGGCTGCGCGTGTGGCTGTGGCGCCGCCGCGCTGCCGTCCCCGGCGCCCTCCGCCAGCACGCGCTGGGCGAGGGGCGACAGCAGCGAGCGCCGCTGCTGCTGCTGCTGCTGCTGCTGCTGCCGCGCGCCGCGCGCCGCCTCGGCCGCCCGCTGCTGCTGCTGGTCTTGCTCCACGTGGAGGAGAAGGCGCCGCGCCGTGTCCCAGCACGGCTGCAGCGCCGCCTCGCCGCCGCGGTGCTGCTGCTGCTGCGCCCGACAGCGCTGCCACGCCACCCACACATCCACCGTCCGCAGCGTGGCCACGCCGCCCTCGCGCTCGAAGAGGTCCCACTGCCGCTGCACCGCTTGCCGCAGACGCCCGGCGTCTGTGCCAGCGGCACCGGCAGCGGCCGGGTCGCGCAGCAGCCGCAGCCGCACCTGCAGCAGGCGCAGATCTAGCCGCTGCTGCTCTCGCCGCAGGCGTGCGATGGGCTCCGCCGCCGCGCCGGCGCCGTGCCCCTGCAGATAGACAGTGAGGAGGCGAAGAGCCTTGTGAAGCTCCCGCTCGCTCTCCACGAGCCGTCCCACGCGCGCGGCCTCGTCCAGCGGCGGGCGCTGGTGGCGGTGCTGCCACAGGAGCCACTCCGCGCGGTCCGCGAAGAAGGTGCAGACCCACAGCACCGGCGGCACGCCGCTGCCGTCATCGGCCTCCGCGGGGAGGCGGCGGAGCCAGGCGGTGTCTAGCCCAGGCGGGCCGCCCGTGCCGTCCGCGGCGATGAGCGCTTCTGCGAGCGGACACGCGCGGGGGAAGCAGCAGCGCAGGTAGCGCTCCCACGCGATGAGGCTTTCCCGCAGCTTGAGGTGCAGCAGCGGCGTCGCGTCCTGCGCAGCGAACTCGGCGGCGGCGGCGGCGGCCGGCAGCAGGCAGCCCACGCTGTAGTGCAGCAGCGCGCTCGTGCGCGCGAAGGGCATGGGGCCGGCCGGGGCGGCGCCCGGCGGCGGGTGGAGGCGCCGGCGCTGGGCGGCTTGCGTGCACTGCCGGATCTGCCGCAGGCAGCGGCCGTACGCCCCCGCCTCGCAGAGCGTGGCGACGGCCGCCACGGGGCGGTGGGTGGTGCTACCAGTGTCGTCGTCGCTCATAGAGGCAGCATCAATGTCTATGTGAAAAATATCTATGTATGTATATGGACGATGGCTAGATGCTTGCTGTTTTTAAGAGAGAGAGAAGGGTGTGTGTGTGTGTGGCGAAGGTATAGCTGTGGAAGTAGACGACCTATTGAGATTCTCGGACGGACACAGCAGCATCCACCAGAAAAAAAAAGAGCTTGAAAAGTGAAATATGATAAAATGACAGTTTTATCCTTTTTTTTCATCTGTTTTTTTTTTCTCCTTTTCTGTAACTGAATACGGAGTGCATGGAAGCAAACCAACAGATTATCTCAAAAAAAAAAAGAAGAATAAAGGGAAGAAAAGTTCTCATTCCCTCTGTTATAAATTCTCCTTCTCGCCTTCATCCTTATTCAAATAACAACATGAAAGTAATGAAGGAATCGTATTGAAAGCCAACACACAAAAACACATGCACATACACAGACAAACAGAGAAAAGAGAACAAAAAAAAAAACAAAGCAATAAAACTGTCTGTGAATGGTCATCGCACTTCTTAGCTTCAACACGTTTTCTATTTTGTGAGTTATTACTGTGTTATAACGTAATGTTGTTCAACTGCTGTTAGTGTATATGTAAACATACATCTTTGTATATATGTATATGTGTATATGTAGATGTATGCCCCTTGTCGATACAATTAGGTGAAGTCGAAGAAATAAAAGAAAAGAAAAATTGAGTATTTTTTAGGTTTTGATTCCCTTTTTTTGTTTTGTTTTTGCTTCTTCCTGTATTTATACATTTAAATGTATAAGTATGCTCCGTTGTGCTAACACGTTCGAGTGCATCATGGAATGAAAAAAAAAATAGTACAACAAATAAAGAAAAAAACTGAGAAAGGAATTCTTTTTATGAAAAAATAAAAAACGTTTATTTATTTATTTCTCTCTCTTTTTTTGTTCTTTTTCTACGAAAGCACACCTATTACCATTACTGTTATTATTATTATTATTGTAAACAAATACATAAATACATAATAACGATAAGAAATGTCTGCGAAGCGTCCGTAAAAACAAAACAACAAAGAAAGAAAGAAAAAGAGTAAAGAGAAAAACGAAAAACAGGTACAATTATATAAACGACAAGAGTATGACAAAGAAAAAAAACGTATTGAAGAAGTTTTTTTTTCCTTTTGCTTGGTATACAATTGCTTTTTTTTGTTTAAAGTAGCGTATTATTTCTTCTCCAGGTTGGTTAAGAGTGATACACGCACAGTGTGCAAGATGTCCCAGACAGGGTTTCATTCAAAGGGGGCAGAACAATAAAAAATAATAATCAACCAGAGAGACTAGAAAGAAGAAAGAAGCAACACAAAACCGGTACACTGATAGTAAGCAGCCAAATGAATAATAATAACCCAAAAAGAGGGGAAGAGAGCTGTAGAAAACTCTGATTTGTTTTCCTTCCTTCTGTTTGTTTACTCTTATTATTTTTTTAATAGTTTTTCTCTTTGTTCACTGTTATTCATTTGTTTGCTTACTCTTTGCACACATTTTCATCCATTTTGTCTATTTCCTTCTGTAAAGAGAAAACAACAACACCCAAGCAAGTATATATATATATAAGAAGATGATTAATCATACACCTGTATAGATAGACGTATGTATTTACTTCTATTAGAAAGCAAAGTAGAGCAAGTTTCTCTCTCCCTGTTTACACAGTGGCGCTCTCGACGCGGTGGTTGGCCCGGCGCTGCCTCCACCACTTCTTCACCTCCACGAACGGAAAGGTTGGCAGGACGGTGCGGTCCCACACCGTGTTGAGCGTCTCCGAGGCGCCCAGGTACACCATGAAGCCGCCGGACACGACGCCGCACCACCCGCCGGCGTGCAGCAGCGGCTTGTTGCCCAGCATGTTCGCGATCGCCTGGAAAATGTAGGTCAGTGAGACGTTCGTGAGGAGGACGCAGAGCACGACGTTCATCGTCGGCGTGCAGCAGAGCAGCGCGACCGAGTGGATCGCGAACAGCAGCTGGTAGACCCCCAGGACGTACTCACTGATGTCTGCAAACCCGCTCGGGTTCGCGATGCGCTCGCTGTAGTAAAAACTGTTCTGGTTGTCCGACATGGCCTCATCGGCGGGGATGAGCAGCATGATGCCGATGCTCATGTGGAAGCCCGCGTAGGTGAGGAAGGCGGTGTGCGCGAAGCTGACGCCATTGATCCACTCCATAATACCCGCGACCGTCTGCGCGACGCCGCAGAAGAGGATCTGCATCGCGGGGACATTTGTGGCCATGCTGAAGTAGCCCGTGTTGGGGTAGTTGAGGATGGTCGTCGTGATGCCGCAGCCGCACAGCGCGATGGTGCCCGGCGCCGGGAACCGGTGCTGGCGGTGCTTTTCCAGCCGCTCCTCGTACTCCACGGTGCGCAGTGCGTGCCGCTGCTCGCGCTCCAACAGTGCGTGCGCGAGCCGCTCGCGGAGGTCGTCCAGGAGAGCCTGCCGCTGCTGCTGCCGCCGGTGGCGCCGCGCCGCCGCGCCGCTCGTCGCCTGGAAGGGGTTGTAGCCGCCGCCGCCGCCGCCGGGCGCGCGGACGGCCGCGCCGCCGCGCAGGGAGGGGGGAGCCGAGGCTGCGCGAGGCGTCCTGGAAGCTCGTGGCGCCCTGCGTCGCGTAGCGCTGGTTGAAGGCCAGCAGATCGTCTGGCACGCCCTCCGACTGCACGTCGACCACCGGGCAGAGCGCGGCGGTATGCTGGCTGCTGCGACTGGCGCTGTTCAGGTCGAAGTCGGGCGCGTGCTCCGCGGCGGTGGTGGAGCCGTCGTGGAGCGGGTGCGTCTGGTCATCACCGAGCGGGCTGTGGGGGTGGCGGGACGAAGTGGGCATGGAGAGAGCGGTGTGGGTATGGGCAGACCCAAACGTGACGTGTAAAGCTGCGTAGCGGGAGAAGAGGGAGAGCGAGAGACATGAGAGAATAGCAGCCACATCATATGTACATATGACGGGAGAGCGAGGCTTCTGCTGTTGTTTGAACCATCCAGTCAACGCAAAAAGAATGTAGATTTATAACAAAAGTAAGAGAACAAACAAACAAACAAAGCAACAATTATAATAGGGTATATCAGAAGTATATTAAGCTGGATCCTTTTTTCCTCTTTTTTTTTTATAAAAAAGACTCTCTTATGTGATTAGCAAACTCTCTTTGTTGAAGGAAAAAAAAAACGTACGGTGCAGAAAACAACAACAACAACAAAAAAATGTCTAATGCATTCTTTGCTTTTAGTTTCTTTTAGCCTTAATTGAAAAAAGTAAACAACCGACAAATACAAACGTTCCAAGGACGCCAATTTAATTGCCGTACCAGGAATACATATCTTGTTCACTTCGTTATACACTTACTATTATTGTTGTCTTACTTCTGTTCGCGGCTGTTTGTAACAACAACAAAAAAGAGACAAAATGAAGAAAGAAATATATAATAAAAAAAATGTCTGTAGTTTTTGAAGTAGTGAATCTCTTGGTAAAGAGACTATATAGTATTTATTCTTTTTTCTCGAATTGAATAAGAAAAGAATTCTTTTTATTATTTTNTTTTTTTATAAAAAAAGAAAATAAAACAAGAAGACAGAGAGTCAAAGAAGTATAAAAGAGAGTGATAAACCATGCTTCAACTATAAAAAAAAAATAAAACTAAAAAAATAATAATAAATAGATCGCCGGAAGCTATGTAGAACCACACGAAGCACTCCAAAAAAAAAAAGGATACTGAAATCAAATATAAAACGACATCAACAACAAAAATGATTTGATTTTTTTTCTTTTTTTTTCCTTTTCTCTTTTTATTTGTGGAGCAAAGGCGTTGCGTACACAAGAGCGTACATACTGGCGTGTTGACGAATTTATGTGTGTTTGAGTGATTTCCCTTTTTTTATTCTATCTCACCCTTCTCCATTTCTTCTTTTCTGAATAGACCATGTGTTCGTTACCTTACACAACCTTGCACACTGTCGCACTCTACTGTAGGTGCTGAATATATGTATTCCTTTGTTTTTTCTACACCTCGTGAGAGGGGGTGCTCTGCGTGGACTTGGTCTTGTGCGCGGCCTCCTTACCAGCGTGGAGGTCATCGCTGCGACAGGACTTCCCGTCCTCACTCTCGCGTTCTTCCTTCGTGAGACCAAAGTAGTTCGTGAGCGGCGCGAGGCTGCCGACCGGCAGCACCGGGCGCTGGTAGCACTCGTTCAGCAGCTGGCTGTACGCGATGTACATGGCCGCGACCCCGCTCACGCAGCCGGCGTAGCCGGCGGCCTTGATCGCGTTCATGTGGTTGCCCATGAAGCCGGCGGACAGCAGCGCGAGGTGGAGGAACAGCGCGATGTACATGACGACGACCGCGACGTTCATGTGGAAGGTGCAGACGCAGAGGAAGGCGCAGTAAAGCGTCCAGAAGAGCAGGCTGCAGCCGAGCGTATAGTTGTCCGTGCCGCCCAGGCTGCCCTTGCCGTTGAAGGTGTTGGGCAGCATCCAGGTGAGGGCGAAGAAGAGGAAGTAGCAGGACCAGGACAGGAAGGACACGTAGCCGAAGATGTTGCCCTGGATCCAAGACAGCACGCCGGTGATGAACTGCGTGAAGCCGCCGAACGTGATGCACATGGACGGCACGAGCGTCATGAGCGGATAGTGGCCCGTGAAGAAGAGCGACAGCAGGATCATGGTCATGCCGTAGCCGATGAGTCCCACCGGCGTGCAGTTCGCCATGCGCCGCGGCGGGATCGCCGGGAAATCGAAGGGGTCGTCCGCCATCGCCTCCGCTATTTTGTTCTGCAGCTCGTTGATCTCGAAGATCCACGCGTCGCGCTCGTCTTCCTGGTCCTCGCTCTCGCTCTCCGAGCGGCCGCCCGCGCCGCCGGCGGCGCGCCGCTGGTGGCCATCCGTCACGACGCGGCGGTAGCGCGCGCTCTCCCGCTGGTGCGCCTGCGCCACGTTGTCCATCGTCTTGTAGTAGAAGATGTTGTCCTGCGTGCCGTGCGGCACGTTCTGGCTGCCGTTCATGTAGTCCGCGTTCGCGCGCGGCATGTGGTGGTCGCCCGGCTGCGGCTCGCGGTGAATGGGCTCCATGTAGTCGAACGTGCGGTGGCGCCGGCGCAGGCGGAGGCCGTCGGCGAAGTTGCGGGGGAGGCCGCTCACACTGCGCTGCGGCGGCTGCGCGCGGTGCGCCTGGCCGTGGTCGGGGTGGTCGGACATGGCGGGAGGGGGCGTGTGGAGGTGGGGTGGGGTGTGGTGTGGTGTTTTTCTTCAAATTCTTCCTGTTGAAGGTCGACAAGAGAGAGAGGGAGAGAGAAAGTATAGAGATATAGAAGTGCAGAACACAGAAAGAGAAGATCGAAAACACATACCGAAAGGAATGAGAAAAAAGGCACCACGAGGCAAAGGTGCCTACGTGCGCACACCAGGTAGGACACAGGATGACGATAGCATACAAAAAAAACGCATGTACGATAGTCAAGTGTAGTTGTGGTAACTTAGTTGGAGAAAAACAAAAGGATAATTAAAAAATGTAAGTATTAATTCGCCTACAACATAAACAAACAAACAAGCAATACACATAACATTCTTTTTTTCCTTATTGAAGAGGTTCCCGACGGAGCTGCTAAAAGAGAGAGAGAGAAAGCGAGGGAGGGCGTCGCCCCTCACCGCCTTTCCCTTCACACGAATGGCAGCGTGACATCCGTGCCTCCCCACCGCAGCACGTAGCGGCCCTCGCCGTCTGTGTCCTCCGCCATGAAGTCGAAGCCGAGCTGCAGCCCCAGAGACGCGCCGAGCAACCCGCACGCCGGCGCGACCGGCTGCCACGCGAAGTCGCCCGCCGCCGTCTCCGCCAGCGGCGGCAGCGCCGGGAAGAAGAGTGCATCCGCGTCCGGCAGCGCTGTCGTCGCGGCGAGTTGCGCGCGGAGGGCGGCCGGCGCGGGGTGCTGCCGCAGCAGCGCCGGCAGCGCGCCCGACGGCGCCAGCTGCGGCGCCGTCAAGAGCTCCGCCGCGCTGAGCGGCCGCGGCACCGCGCCGCCGCTGCCGCCGCCGCGCAGGCCCGGCAGCACGGTCAGGGGGTGCCGCATCTTGCCGTCCGCGGTGACGGCGATGCGCTCCGGGCGGAAGGGCTCTGCGAGGGCGTCCCCCGCCGGGCCCTCCCGCGGCCCGAACAGCAGCCGCGGCGCCGGCGCGTCCGCGGTCGGCGGTGGTGCGCCGGCGAGGGCCTCGAAGACGGCGGGGACCCCGTCCGGTGCGAAGAGGTAGTTGAGCTCCGTGCCGCAGCGGCTCACGAAGGGGAAGAGCAGCAGCGCCTGCAGCGGCGTCAGCACGGTGCCGTCCGCCAGCGCACAGGAGGGCGAGTGGAGATAGGCGGGGCTGCGCAGGTACGCCAGCAGCTGCCGGTAGCGGTCGTCGTCGTCGCCGCCGCCGCGGGGCGTGGCGCGGCGGCGTGGTGGGCCCACCGCGCGCTGCTCCAAGACCGCCCGCGGGATGGGGCAGCCGCCGGCGGGCGGCGGCGGGGCGAAGAGCACATCGCGGTTGCGCTCCTGACGCCAGAAAGAGGAAAAGATGTGCAACACGTGGTTGTACTCGAGCGGTTCGTAGAAGAGGCGCAGGAACGTGGCGTCGGTGAGATAGGCGGGGCCGGTCGGCACACGCCGCGGCTCGCCGGCACTCGACCCCACACCGGAAGAGCACCGCAGCAGCCCCTTCACATCGAAGACATGAAAGAGGTGCCCACGCTCGCTCAAGTAGTAGAAATAGGGCCTTTTGGTTTTCATAAAGAGAGATTTTGAAAATAATAATAAAAAAAACGGATGATACACTACCTAGAGGAAAAAAGAAAAAAAAACATCGAAAATGTAATAAACAAACAAGGAAACAAACAAACAAAAAAAAAGGGACAACAAAAGAAAAAAAAACGAATTAGAAGAGCAGAGGAAGAGGGTGCATTATGTAATACGAGGTGGGGGCACGAGCACCGTGTCGTGCTGGCGCTCACACTTCCCTTGCAGAGAACGGGGCATACGCTGTTTCTCTCCGTCCTGTGAATGCAAAATAGTGAGGTGTGACACCCCATCACTAAAAGCGGCGGTGTATCTGTCTCTCCACGTGGGGAGGGGAGAGCGCTACACAAGAGGACGAGCATGAGGCGGATCCGATGCCGGCAGCATGAGCCACAGACCGCTTCCTTAGTTGAGGAGGGGGGGGGGTGTAGCTGTCCGCGGTGATCGCGTCGCGGCCCATCTCCTACGTCAGGGAGGTGGCTGTGCAGGCAAGGGCGAGCACCGACACCACCCGTGTGTGCCGCACCCCCCAGGAGCTGCAGGGTACAGAGCCCCCCCCTCCCCCCCACCAGTCGAGCTGCATCGCGCCTCCCTGGCGGACACGGATGGAGGTGCGACGACACAAGCATGCCGTTCTGACGCTCGCGTGTGCGGTACAGCAGAAGAGAGGTCTGGCCCAGCCCTACGTGCGCGTGGTGTTCCACGCGTCCGGCAATATCTATCGAAGCCCGTTTCGTTTTTTTGTCCCCCCCCCTCAGACCGCTGGCAGCCAGGCCACCACCGCCAGGAAGACGACAACGATGCATTGCACTATTAAGTAGGTGGCAGCAACTGCGGCGCTTGAGGGGAGGCCAGCCATGAGTGAGGATGATTTCAAGTTGACAAATAAAAAAAGAAAAGTAGTTTTTTTTTAAAAAAAACCAGGTGAAAAAAATGAAATGATAATAATAGAAGAAGCATCCAAACATTAAGAAAAATGGAAAACGTGTTTTCGCTTCTAGAAACACCGAAAGAAAAAAAAGGAGAAGGATACATAAATACAGAGCAATTGAGAGAAAGAAAAACAAAAGAAAATGCCATATGATAATGTTAATAGGAGTAATAATAAAGAGAGAACACGTAATATTGAACGGATTAATGAAACATAGATCGATTAAAAAAAAAGGAGAAAGCCACACATACGATGCCATTTGCTGTTATCATTTATATAAAACCCTTTTCGTTCTCGCTCTCTCTTTTTAAGCAGAGGAGAAAAAACACACGTAAAAACACCCAATACAGAAAAAAAAAGGAAAGAAGATGAGGAAGAAACGAGAAAAAATAAGCACAAAAAAAAAACCGTGCAAAATAAGACTGAAATAATACACTAAAAAACCCCCGCAAAAGTATCAAAAATTGTACAAATAAGTTCATTTCTGCAATAAACGATTTCCGTTTCTCTCTCTTCAGTTTATTACTTCGTTTATTGGAAAAAACAACAACAAAAAAGAGATAAAGTATCATCAAGAAAACACTTACTTCTATTACCATTTCTGTAGTTTCTTCTTTTCTTCTTCTTGATACTTATACGAAAAAAAAGAAAAAAACAGCGCATAAGTAAAAAAAAATGAAAACGGGAATGTAAACAAAGAAAAGAAAAAAGGCTTTCTTTTTCTTTTGGATTGCACACACATATACGCAACATGTTTGACACAAAAAAGGAAATAATAATAGTAACGAAATGAAAAATAGAACAAAGAAAAAGTGTTTTTGCTTCTTTCTTCATCTTCCTATAAACAGATAAGAAGAAGAAGGATGAAGAGGTTGAAAACCTCCAGACACCAAGCCGTTAGTATGAGACAAAATCCGGCCCCGTAGTTGTAGAAAGTAGCATACTTGTACGCGCCGGTCACGTTGCCGCTGGAGGCAACGTTAGAGACAGCTATGGGGTCACCTCTGGCAGTGGCGTTGTCGATAGAGACGTCGTCATCATTGAAACTGGCGTTGGTGGTAAAGGAATCGCCACTTCTGACGGTCGCGTTGTCGCACATCTTGAGCGTCATGACGGCGGCGACGCAGCCCCAGCAGATCGAGAGCGCCACCACCGCCACCGCCGTGCTGGCCAGCGGGCCACTCACCGCACACGGGATGCGCGCGAGCATGAGAATGCCAAAGATGAGTGCGAGCAGCGTCGAGACGATACCGGCGATGGCGCCGACGGCGCCGCTAATCATGACGTCCCGGCGGTGTTGGCAGTCAAAGGCCGCCGTTCCCCTGGCGGCGTAGATGGAGTCGCCGCACCGTCGCTCGGCGCCCCACAGCGTGAGGCACTTGTTTTCTGGCTCCCGAGGCTCCAGCTGCGGCAGCGGCGTGCCCACCACCACGAAGAGGAAGACGAGGAGCTGAACGGTGGTGTAGAGCGCGGTGGCGAAAAAGTTTGGGAAGAACCCCATGCCTCTCCTTCGACCGCAGACTTTCGTGCGATAACGTGTGCGCTGGGATGAGTGCTTCCGCAGAGGCTACGCATCAAGTGTTTCGGTGCAGTTGACAGCGAGAGAAGGAAAAAAAAAAGAACATAAAAAAGAGAGTGGAGAGAGATGATCAACCGATTAAGAGATCAAAACAATGCATGAAAATAACAAGAACACGATCATACAAAAAAAAAGGCTTTGAGGAGCACTGCTAGAACGCACGCCATCGTATAGGAAGCAAATTTGTGTTTCGGTGTTACCATACTCTACTGAACATTACTCAAAGAAAAAAAAAACCACAGATAAAAAAAGGAATACCCTTTTTTTTTAAAGGAAACATACTTTAACAACAAATGAAAAAATGGACCAAAAAACAAAAAGAGGAAGTGCAAAGTGCAAAAATGAATTACCAAGGAAAAGAAAACAAACAAATACAAATGAAAACAGTTAAGACAATTAAACAAGGAACCACACTTTAAACAACGATTAAAAAGAAAAAGTAAAACAAAAAACAAAAAAGAGGAAATGCAAAGGACAAAAGGTTGAGCAACACACACAAACATCGTACGAGAGAAGGAAACATTCGGTTTTCCGCATCCATATATCATCCATATACTGAAGTGGACATGCAATAAGACAAGAAGGAGTATTGCTATACATGAGTTGACTGAAAAATAAGTGAAATCATATATACATATGTACATATATGCTCTACAAAAAAAAGTGTACATATTATCTTGTTGCAAACAAAGAAATAACAATAGTATAATTTAAAAGAAAAAAATGATAATAACAATAATAAAAGTATATGTGTGTATAAACCTTTTTTTTATTCATATTGATTTACATTTATTATTTATATATTTGACTTTGTTTTTGTTTTACTATCCGCTTGGTGCTCACGAGGTCAGCGTGACTCCTGCCCTCCTCTCCCCTCCCTCCTCCATCACTAGAAGCACGCGATGAGAACGAGGAGCCCAAAGTTGAACACCTGCATGCACCATGCCGTTATCATTAACACAAAGCCCGTCCCGTAGTCAAAGGATATCGAGTAGTTCATCTTGCTGGTGCACATCTTTTCTGTCATGACGCCGGCGACGCACGCCCAGCAGATGAGAATGGTGAGCATCGACACCGCCGTGAAGATAAATGGAATGATCACCGCACACTGGATGCGCGCGAGCATGAGAATGCCAAAGATGAGTGCGAGCAGTGTCGAGATGATGCTGACAATCGCAAAGACGGCGCCGCCGTTCATGTTGTTGGTACGGCGGGTACAACCGAAGGCCGCGTTGCCCTTCGCGGCATACTTGATGCCGTTGCACTTGGTGGTCTGGCCCCACAGCGTCATGCACAGACTCCCGTTCACATGGCGGAACTGCGGCAGTGGCGTTCCCACCACGACGAAGAAGAATACGAGAAACTGCACGGCGGTGAAGACAACTGCGCCACAGAAGCCAGGGATAAGACCCATCCTTGTTGTCGTAGAAGTAGTAGTTGCAGTAGTGTTTCAGTATAACTATACTTAGATTGTGAAAGAAAGTGAAACAGAAGACAGCAACAACAACAACAGCAACGACAACACCAAAAAGGAACTTATTATGAAAATAAGTGAGACCAAAAGATGTAAAAAAACGTATAACAGACACCTTTTTTTCACTTTCTTGATTGTAAAAGAAATGTGATTGAAAAAACAAAGAAAAAAAGAAGGATCAATTAGCTTTATGTATCTAAAGATATATATATAAAGAGAGAGAAAGAGAGAGAGAGAGAGAGAGAGAGAGAAATGAGATGTGGAGGATAGGAGGGGGTACAGTACGGTGCATATATATAAGTCATCATAAACGAAATTCTAATAAAGACAAAAGAAGTAGAGAAGCAACGCACACACCCATAACGCACTATCAGTCCGAATACCACCGTATACGCGCCACCGCCGATGGGATGTCGAGACTGACCCACAGGCGTCTCAGAGCAGCTGGGGCGGGAGGAGGGAGACGCCGCAGCCGCGCAGCGACACGGCGGGGACCCACACCTGGTCTTCCGAGAAGGCGTCCGTGCACACCGTGCCGATGCGCACGCCGTTCTGTGCAATCGCCAGGCAGTCTTCCTCCACGAGGAACCATAGCGAGTAGATGTCATCCGTCGCGTGGCCGGACGGTGCCGCGCCGCCCAGGGCGTAGCTCTCGCCGCCATCCGCGTGGAGCAGCCCTGTCTGACAGTGGTAGCCGTAGCTGTTCGGGCGGTCGCCAACGTACACGCCACCCGCGCTCGCCCTCATCCCACGGTCGGTGCGCGTGCTGCTAGCATCATCGGCCGCGCGGCCGTAGGGGTTCTCGCGCCGCGCCTCCTCCTCCTGTTCCGCCATCGCGGCGGTCACGTTTGCGTTGAACCACGCCTCGACCTCCGCGTCCACATCCATCTCCGGCTGCGCCGCCGCGCCGCCGCCCAGCTGCTGCTGCTGCTGCTCGTGGTGACGTGCGAGGTAGAAGGGCAGCTCCCGCTGCTCCACGAAGCCCACGACGCACTCGCCTGCGCGGCTGTGTGGCTGCCGTCCACCGCCGCGGCACGCGTCTTCGTCCGCGGCGGTGCTCGTATTACATGTGGACAGCACACGGAACGAGAGCTCCACGTGTTTCTGCTGCGCCAGCCAGAGCCCGCCTGAGCCGTCGTCGTCCTCCTCCGCCTCCCCCGGCGCGCGGTAGCGCCGGCCGCCGCCGCGGTGCGCCAGCAGGCGAAAGCGGCGCGCGCCGGTGACCTTGAAGGCGGGGAGGCAGACGGTGTGCCACAGCTGGGGCTCGCTGCCGCTGGCCGGGGCCGCCGCGGCCGCCGCGCGCGGCGGCAGCACCAGGTGCGGCGAGGCGATCACGTACTGGCTCGGCGCGCAGAGCAGCCGGAGGTCTGCGCTGCGGGTGCAGCCGCGCGCGTGGCGCCGCTCCCGCCGGCGCAGGCAGCGGCAGTAGTAGCACCCCGCGGCGCGCGCGCGGACGGCGTCGAGGGCCTCCCCGTCCTCGTCGCTGGCGTCCGCCGCCGCGTAGCCGCGCGCGCCGTTGCTGTGCTCGAGCGACCACCGCATGTACTGCAGGAAGCGCATCGTGAACTCGCGGCAGCCGCCGTGGCCGCCGTCGCGCCGCACAGTTGTGTCCCAGCTGAACTCGCGCGTGCTGCTGGCGACGCGCGCGGGCGGGGGGATCGGGCAGCGCAGCTGCGGCGGGGCCCGCCGCCCGCCGCCGCCGGCGTCGAGCGCGCCCTCCGCCAGGCGCTGGTGCAGATCTCGGGGGAGGGGCAACTCCTTCAGGTAGTAGGACGCGCCGCCGACGTCGTCCTTCTCCGCACCGTCGCTCGGGCGGTGGCCGCGGGTGGGGTCGCGGTAGAAGGCGTAGGCGCCGACCACGCTGTCGTCGGCGTAGCGGCTGGCCGCAGCGCCGTGGCGGCGTCGGCGGCGGAGTGGGACGAGCTCGTACTGGGTCCGCCACGCCCGCATCGCATTGCGGAGAGAGAGCCGCAGCCACGGCTCCTCCTCCTCCAGGTACAGGTACCAGCTCTTCCGTGTGTGGGAGCACTGGAAGAGCTCTCGGGCATCGCAGAAGGAGAGGATGTAGTGCTGCTGGGCCTCCGTCAGCCGCGAGAGACTGCTGCCGTCGCGCTGCGGCGGCTGGTGCGTCGAGTAGTAAGACGATGACGATGAATACATTTTTTATTTTTTTGAAATTTTGTGATGAACGATTTTGGGATCTTCGTTTTTAATCCTATCCAAGTGGAGATATTGTTAGTGTGTAAAGACTATTCTATTTTTTTTTCTTTTCATCTCAAAAAAAAAAGTCTTTACAAATGAGAGAGGAGAAGAAATATGCGTATCACGAATTCGCAGAAAGAAGAAAAATAGTAATGCTACATAACCAAAACAGAATGAGGCGAACCAAGCACTATTCATACACATGGAGTTGTTGCCCCCCGCCCCTGCCGCCATTGACGATTAAAAACTGAATAAAAACCGAATATTTATGTAATGTAAATACAAAATTCAACCTCCTGACTCGTACCCTGGACACCATACACACACGCACACACACACACACATACCAGCGCTAGCGACTCAGCAGCATTTTCTTGATGGAGGCAAAGTCCACGTCGTACGGGATGTACACGACGCCGCTGGGCATGATATCGAATCGGTCCGAAACGATCCACACCATCCGCTTCTTGGGCATCCGCGGTTGGTTGGGCTGTGGCTGCTGGTTGTGGCACAGCAGGCCGTTGAGGAAGGCACCGAGCTCCTGCTCGTTCGCCTTCATCGTCTTGGCGAACTGGTCGAGGCAGTGGACGAGGTTGCCCTCCTCCCGCAGCTTCCACTCCGCGTCGATGGAGAAGTCCACCGGGATGGTGCGCTGGCTCATGTGCTCCAGCTGCGCGACCGCGCGGTCGTGCTCGCGCTGGAAGGTCTCGAGCCGCCGCAGGTTGTCCTTCAGCACACGCAGGATCTGCCCCGTGCTGAGCTGCGCCGCGTTCAGCAGCAGCTTGCCGTCGCCGCAGACGCGAAACCCAATTTCCTTGCGCGTCGCGCCGCTGGCGTCGCCGGGGGTGTGGAAGAGGGTGCTGTAAAGATGCTCGCGCACCTGGATCTCGCCCCGCTTCTTGAGCAGGTCAGACCGCAGCTGGTACTTGTTCACCGCGCGCCGGATCGCCGTCTCGTCCTTCAGCATCTGCGCGACGAAGCGCTCCTGCCAGGCGGTGGCGCCGCCCACCGGGCTGTCCAGCACGACGCGGAACACGTGGAGCGTGTCGGCAAGCCGCTGCAGCTGGCGGCGCCGCTCGTACAGCTTCGGCGCGGCGCCGACGCGCCAGTCGAGGTGCTGCTGGACGCAGTCTTGCCACACCGCCTGCGGCAGCCCCAACAGGAAGCCCTCCCACTCCGCGATGCGCTGCACACTCAGCACGAGGCTGCCGTCCGGCGCCACGTAGTTGCCCGGCGCGCGCAGGCTGATGACGAGGCAGACGGACGGTCGCACGGCGCGGCCGCGGTGCGTCGCGTAGATGCGCTCCAGCCGCTCGAAGGCCTGCACAAAGCGCTCCACACCGCTGTGGCTGCCCGCCATGCGCAGGTCGAAGGGCCGCATCCCACGCTCGTCCAGAAAGGTGCGCACCTCCGGATCCACCTCGCCGTTGGGGCCGATGATGCTGTTGCGGTGCGGCTGGTACGCCTGCGCGGCGCCGCCGCTCCCGTTGCTGACGGCGCCGCCCTTCGGCGTCAGGAAGGTCGCCGCGGTCGGCTGAAGGGTCTGCGTCTCCGGCAGCGTGACGAGATAGCTGAGCCCGTCCTCCTCGACGGCGAGCAGCACCCCCGCGCGCCGCAGGTTCTCGATCGCCTTGTCGCCGCGCACATAGAGGCTGGAGGACTGCGTGATGTGTTCGTTCTGCTTCTGGTCGGCATCGCGCAGCAAAGTCTCCACGTTCGCGGCCGCGCCGTCGAAGCGCTCGCTGTCGAGGGAAAAGGGCTCCATGACGCCCGCCTGCTGGAAGAGCTCCGCGAGCTGCTTCTTCACAATGGACGTGTGGGAGAGGGGCGTGATGGTGCACTGGGCCGCGCGCAGCATCGCGGGGCCGCCACCGCCGGCGTGCGGACCGTTCTGGCGGAACCAGAAGATGAAGTGCTGCGGGACGTTGCCGGCGCGCGGCTCCTGCTGCATCAGCCGGCCCGCTTCGCGCTGGTGCATGAGCGTCTCCAGGCGGATCATCTCCTCGCCGTTGTGCTGAGCCTTTTGCGCGTCGACGCTCCACAGCACGTCGGGGTGCGCGCCGGCCAGCTTCAGCTTGCGGAACATGTAGTTCAGCGTGCGCGGCCCGCCGCCGCCCGCGGCCGGCGCACAGAGAAAGAAGCCACGACGTAACATGCTTGGTCGTATGCTATCGTTTGCCTACTGTATCTATCAAAAAAAAAAAGAGTACATAAATATGAAGCAAAGGGAGAGAGAGAGAGGGGGAGACGAGCATCTATCACACATCCGCTATTTCAAACCAAAACACCAAAAAGAAAAACGACGACGACAACAACAATGTGACAATAGCAACACCGATAAAAAAAAGATGCACGCTTCCGTTAGCCCACTCTACTTATTATTTTGAGTTTAAGGGCGAAATGATACAAGTAAGTTACAATGGACATAGAACTATCTATATCTATGTGTGTGTGAGAGTGTGTGCATCCGTGTCGAACAGCGCGGCCGATGACGGGGATGGCGCCGGCGCGGTCGATGTGGTGTGCGTCTGCCGCTTCTTATACGGCCTCCTGCTGTTGATTGCGGCGACCAGCGACGGGGCGGCGGGCGGCGCGGCCTCTGTGCCCCCGCGACCATCGCTGTGGCCACGGCGCGGCGCCGGTTGCGGCTCCGGCTGCTGCGCCGGCCCCACACCGATGGTGCCCTGCGCGTAGCCGGCGGCCACCGCACAGACCCGGTCGCGCATGCGGTAGTTCACCATCACGCGGCCGTGCTCCGATTCCTTCGCCGTCCACACCTCCTCCTCCGTCTCCGCGTCGATCTTCGGGTAGACGTCGAAGAAGTGGAAGTACGTGTAGAGATGTCGACTGGCGGGGGATGGAGCGTACATGAGCACCGGCCCTTCTTCTGCCTCTTCGTCCTCCTCACCCTCTTCCTCCGCCCGCCGCCGCTTGTGCGCACGCGCCGCCGCCGCGGCGGTGCGGCTCGGGTAGACGACGCGCTTCTCAATCGCCATGTTCAGAACGGCGCGGCTGCGGCCCCGCCAGAGCCAGCGCAGCAGGTCGAGCGTCAGGAGCAGCTTCGCGAGGCCGCGCTGCTGGTAGCGCCGGTGCGTCGCGCTGAGCGTCACGTGCACGAAGTCGGCTGTGTCCGCCATCTCGTCCAGCAGGTACGGCAGGTGGACGCGGCGGTACGTGTCGAGCGCATCCGGCGCGGCGGTGGTCGGCGGGGGGCGCAGCAGCTCCCCGCGGCGGTGCGCCGCCTTGAGCTGCGTCAGCGTCGACCGCAGGTTGCTGTAGAAGTCCATGCCGTTCGACAGCACAAACGCGCACACCTCCACGTCCCCCTCCTCCCCCCCGCCGCCGCGGGGCCGCACGAGCGTGCCCTGCAGGTAGGGGTGGTGCCCGGCGGAGACGGTGTGCAGGCAGTAGTAGGGGTAGTCGGGGGAGAAGGTGGCCTCCGCGATGGCGGGGCCGCAGCAGCGGTAGCATGCCTCCACCCACGCGGGCGGCAGCGTCCCCATGTAGCGCACCACGTCGCCCCCGGCGCCGTCCACGGCGCCGTTCCACGCGCGGAGCTGCGCGGCGGTGAGCAGCGCGTTGGGCGGCCCGAAGAACACCACCTCGTACCCGGCGCGCGCCGCGACGCGCAGCACGGCGGCGATCGCCTCGACGTAGCCGTGCCGCGCCTGCCGCTGTGCGCCGGCGGGGAGGTCCGGCACCTCACGCAGCCGCAGCGGCGGCGGCGCCTTCTGGTGCCGGTCGTACGCGTTCATGTTCATCTGACTGAAGCTGGGCACGCTGGTGGTCGTCGGGCTGCCATCCTCGGCCTCCGCGGGGGTGGGGGGGCGGCGGCCGGCCCGTCCCCCGCCGGCGGCGCGGCGGCGGCTTTGCAGAAATGGCACACGTAGTCGCGCTCGCGTTGGTGGCGCCAGACCTCGTTGTAGTCGACGCCCCAGCAGCTCGGGTGGCTCCAGTTGTGGCACCGCGTGCACTCCAGCAGCACGTCTTTGTTCGTCGTGAAGTACTGGTCGCAGACGCAGCGCAGCAGGCCGCCCACCTGCC